>JXSR01S008557.1:110112-126796 GCA_000969725.1 Ophiothrix spiculata
ATGCTAATGATATACAGTGAACTTGTTGGAAAAGATAGAAAAGCACTTAACATAAGCAGACATGGAATTCAAGAGGTAATAAAAGACCCGCTCATGAAAAACGGAAAGTCGTGACTCGCAAGACAAATATTTTGCATATTAAAACATGTCTTGAAGTAAAAATATGGTGAAGAGGTCAATTTTCATTTTTCCCCTTAAATGTTCTTTTGACTATACTGCATAGGCAGCTAACAATTGCCAAGTGTTTCACATACAGGAGGTGACTCCGTTCTGATTGTCCTCATATGGAGAGCTTCTTTACCTCTTTGCAACAGTTTAACCATCAAACGTGGCAGTGACTGCAAACCTTAGCGACAAGTATTCAGCACTTTACTGGTTTGTGTTCTGTTTTAATGCCTTGATGTGTAGTGACTTTTACCTGCAAAAATCTTACTTTAAGTCTATTCTCTTATGGTATCTCTCGCCATAAGGATAGGCTGCCTGTGGTTCACCGGAGGACACTTTGTGTTATAGATCTTACCGTTTTCTAGTATTTTAGTATTGAGTTACTTTGTTATCTTAACCTAAATATCTGTTTCTAAACCTTTTCACCAAATAGTCTAATTGAAATTTTTTTCAGTTTCAGTTTATTTTCTGCGCAAGGCCCTAGGGTAAATCAACCAAATCAATGTTTTTAAATTTCATTTGCACTAATGATGAAACACAAACTTGACAACACATTTTCAAGAAGTAAAATACGTCTTCAATATTTATAAAATTGAGAAATGAGCATCGTGAGTTGTAGAGAAATAATCCGGTTTCTGATATTGTCACGAAGTCAGCTGCACCAGGTGGTTTGCTCAATTACAATATTCTAAAAGATCCCATCAAGATAAGTGCAGGTCTCTGGAGAAGAATAAGGTCTTGTGTTTCTTGCCCGCACTGAAAAAGCTTAAAAACCTAGAGTTAAAGCAATACTATAAGAATTTGATCAGAAATGGTTTTGAGCAAACACAGCCTAAAATGAAGGAATGTGGCTATCTAAAAGCATTTTTCAGTGTATTTTGTCGAAAATTTGGTTTACCACAGAAAAATGGATAAAAAGTACATACATGCTTTTCTATACTAATACACGTGGACTTAAATTCGGGATCCCGAATTTAATTCAACAAATGGTCATAACAGAAAAAGTACGCATATCTAAGCCAAATCATTTGGAGGGTATTAATATATACCAAAAATCAAACCCAATAAGCTAAAAAAATCAAAAGTCATGGGTGACAGGGGGCGCTTAAATTTTAACGATTTATAGTATTGCTTTAATCACAATATCTATGATCTGAAATCTTGCATATACCTACTCCCAATCATACTTTATTCTTAATTCATGTAATTAGGAAATTAGATGATATACTTTATATTTTCTTCAACTCAGTTTAATACCATTTGTTTTATCTTTGACCATCACTTTGAACTGCATTATTTCAGGAATGATCAATACAATCGATTTTGAAGAAATGTTGCAAATTATTCAACGGTTTCGCGGAAATTGGAACATTTTACCCACGCGTACAAAGTAAGTAGTTTACTCATCGCTACATTTTTTCAACTCCTGTGGTGTGGAAATTTGAAACACGTTAACCTTCCCAGTTTCACTGATGTAGTAAGAGAAACAGTCCATGCGCTGCCTAAGATGAATAATTCACGGAGTAATCGATGATTTATGGATGGAGCCAAATCATCGAATAAAGAACATTTCACTCATGATGTGACGGGTGATGGAGTCTCTACAACGTAGACTGATATACATGAAAATGGACTGACTGGGATTTTTAAGTCTCATTTTGAACTCACATCATGAAAAATGTGGGAAATGTGCTCTTGCACACCTTAGTGAATTGCTTCAGCTAATAGGTCATGGTAGTCTAGAAGTTTACCAAACATAAACTTGTGAAAATTCATGATCATTTTTATGTTAACAAACACCTAAAATTATCAAATGCACATTTTGATTTTTCAAATCAACAAACACTTCAGTGGATACACATTAATATTAGTAAAAATACATGAGTGATCTAACAAAAAAGGGATGACAAATAGCAAAAACGTCACATGCTAATTTTAGCAGGTGAGAATGCATGCACGTTGTTTTGGAAGAACTGTCAAACTGCAGTTTTGGCCTACATATACGTACGATCAGTCGAAGTATGGTCAATTTAATAATTGAAACATGTTTGAACGATTTCAAACTCAACCGATGATTTATAGCATCTGTCTAATAGCTAATATTTTACGTCATTCTGAAGAGCAACAGTTAATTCACTCCCTCAAATCACTGAAATCTCTCAATACACAATCTGTTTTATTGACTTAGCAATTTCATTCACTTGTACACAAAAGAGTTATGCCGAAAATCAACAACAACATTTTGTTTGTATGATAGGCACATCACCAATTCAAATGACATATCATATTCTACCGATATTAGCACGAAGTCACGTTGTAAAAGAGGTGTCGTTGTTCTTCTCGTCCAGTTTTCCATTGATTTGTCATCTCTTGCATTTATCCTGAGTGAGGCAGAGCGAGTCATTCGATCTGTAGCAGAGACACAGTCATGTTAAGGTTTTGCGTCCGAAGACATTCACTCGACCAAGAGACATTCGCAAACACTTTAACAATACCTTACTTCAACTTAAAGTGAAAAAAATAAATGCTCCAAGGGGAAGAACCATTCTTTCTCAATACTTAAAGGCAGTAAGTGGCACCCCATTTGATTCTAAGGGGGGGGGGGCATGGAAGTTGGGTTGTGTCAGGTTTTTTTCGCCTTTGGCGGCGAAGGTTTTTTTCCAAAAGAAAGAAATGGTGCACTCCTACGAGACTATAGTTCTCTATTTAGGCGTATAAGTCTGAGCGAATGTTGCAAACGAATGTGACCTTCGCATAAGTTTTGTGTAGAGTTTAATTTAAATAAATATACAAAACACATTTCTACTTGTACTATCTGGTTATAATCATAAACAAACTTGATTTAACACAAAGCCGCAAAAACGTGACATCAGTAAACTTTCTTGGAACCTTAATCCAAAAATAATGTAAAAACAAAAGCATTAGGACAAATACTTGCCAATGCTGTTAAACTGATGCCAGAAGATACAACGTCGAGCAAGCCCGACATCACGTACTGTCGTCAGATGTGCGTCAAAGTCTATAACCTTTTCTCCTTCCAAAGTTAAGACAAATACAAGTTCCTTGTTCTAATTCTCGTTAAAAGAAAATAATAGTACTGATACAGAGTTTGGTTTTAACATAAACAATTAAGAGGGGCAAGCTTGAAGTTTTTCGAATATAATTATTTTTATTTTCATAACCGTTATGTTAAACCTCAAGATATATACCTTTTGTAGACATTTTCATTTATATATAATTGACATACTCCCGCCGTTGATGGGGTAAATCCACAGAATCGGACGGGGAACGGAACTTAGAGCGAGATCAAGTAGTGTATTTATCAATTATAGATATGGTCTATAGCTCGCGGTGCCTAAAATATAGCTATCGATTAGCGTATAGCGAATACCGTATACCGTATACTTCTATGTGATCGCAGCCTCTTGTCATTTTCACATTTTTAAATATTTGCAAAACCATGTTATGAAGATTAAAATGACACCACAATGAAATTCGCTCGATTTTCAATTCCAGAAGTCAAGTTATGGTCCGTCAAAGGTTATCAGGGAGTAAAAAACATAACTTGGATAGATCAGTAAGCCTTATATTTTCTATTGGTTTTCCTCAAAATATACAAATATGTTTCATGGTTTATCATTTTTTAATGTAACTTGGCTGGTTTTTTTGAAGTAAGCATAAGGAATGTGAATCTGTCAAAAGTTCATTTTTAGCAAATTACGACCTTGACATGTATTTTCACATGTAGCGCAAAATAAAGTGTGCTGCATTTACGGCTCGTTTGGGATGGACGGACACAAATGAGTAAAAGAGAATCAGTATCTGCCCTATTGAAGAAACCAAATAGAATATTCAAATAAAGAGTCGCGGTACATTGAAAGGTTTATCATTACGGCAAAGTCAATTTTGAGATAAAACTAGCTGAAGTTGAAAATGACTGAAAAGGATTTAGAGGTCGATTAAGAGGTTTCTATCCAACAAAAACCAAGAAGCAAAAATCAAGAAATTCACCTAAAAGTTCAAATACGTTATATCCGGGGGTATATATGGACAGATCGTACTCGTTGGTTTCCCATCTATAGCTAGACATCCGACATTGAACTGGGATGCGAAAGATCTGAGTTATAAATTCGAGTCATTTTTGTATGATGTATTCGGTATATTTTCAACAAATCAGTTAATGAAAGAATATCAAAAATATGAGAATTTTGAGATTTTATGACCATGTCAGATTTTTTTTCAATGAACAATATCCGTGAGACAGTCACTTAAGCACAAAACAGTGGCATTTTCCACCACTTCTCTGGCTCCAAATTAGAATCGACACATTTTCTATATTTTGGACATTTGAAAGAATACAATACGGGAATTTTATCTCCTAAATTTGGTCAAATCTGATGTCCATAACACCGGCACTATGGATTTTTGTGTTTTTGTGTTACTTCTAACTTCAATAATCCAACAGCATTGTTTAGGCTTCAATGAACATAGTCCATTTTAATTGCGTTTTACTTGTAAGTTGTGAATTTTATAGTCTGATCTTGGCTGGTATGTTTTCAGCTCTAACTTTAGTCTTTGTTAAAGACGCTTCGAAATATTGACTCAAAAGGCGCGATACGAGCGCCGAAGGCGCTAGTTAGCAAGCGCCGTAAGGCGCTTGCCATCTGCGAGCGCTGAGCGTAGCGAAGCGTGAGGCTGAGCGAAGCGAAGCGTCTTTGTGCATATCGTATTTTCTCTGTGTAAACCTAAACTGTCAATCAAACAATTGGCACCGCCTATTTGATGATCAATGGCGAACGAGATAAAATAGTCCCATTGCACTGACTTGATCAGATTATGCAGAAAACTTTGTCTAGAATTTCGTAGTTATTATCTTTTTATGAATGAAATTTAGGTGAAATGATTATACCGGTAGTCAAAACGTGAATAAAATCAGTAATTTTCTATCTTAACAAGACCAGCCTGAGTTTCGGATTGCAAAAAAGTCATCTGCGAGCGATCGGCACCGGTCATTATCATGGTCAAGGTTGAAGGTGAACATTATGTCATGTTCATGATGGTTTGGAAAATCCGCAAAGAAACGCAATTCTAGCAAAATGAATGTTTATCTTAGGAAACACCAGAATCTGGGTTTTCAACCTAATGGATAAAAAATGGCAATGAAAATTTAATGATGGTTGTCAAATTGTGAGAACGCAGCAAACATGGGGACTTAAAGAAAGAGTTCTGGCTTACTAACCTTTATCATGCCCACAGCTCGGGAAAAATCACTATCAAAAGTCGGAAACTCCAATCAAAAATAACAGAGATAATTCCAAAAACATATAGTATATCCAGTATCAATAGTTGTCCTTGAACAATTAAAATCCAGGCCAGTTGTCCGACTTGTTATTTCGACCATAAACAACACATGGTCATTCTGATCCAACATGCAATGCCAATGTGTACGGTATCACTGTCAGTGTACAGGTTCCGGTCATGTAATCGTAAATATAGCTCCATGATCCAAGTATATAGATGAAAATTTTGGCTCCTTTATGATCTAATTGCTTGTATGATTTCTATAATGTAAAAACATTAACACCCAAACAATTTAACCATATAGGAAAAGATATATCTGCACAAAATTGTGGCATCATTTGTCCACTGGGCATGACTCATGGCGGCCATCACAATTGACTGAGTGGCATTTCACTGCTGATCGCAGTGATCGGAACCTTCACATCATGCACCTAAAATTACTCCGCGCGGTAAAATCATAATAATGATGTCATAATTGACCAATCAGCAGCTAGAAATTCCCGTCGAAATCTGAACAATATTTAAAGGGACATTAAACAATAAGATTATTTAAGGAAAGGCGTTGGATTTGCCGCTACTTTTAGAGGGCGATATATACATTACAATATACCGAGCCCTGTAATACAACGCCTTGGAGAAAGGCTACTCTAACTTTTAAACTGAACCTCGGATTAACACAAATTTGGTACCATATTAAAGAGGAATATTAAAGCTGTCCACCAATATCAATAGCTCGATATTTAGTTTTCGACCAAAATCCAAAATTATACTTTTCGATGCAGCAAGTAACATATGCTCTTGGAAACATAATATGTGTCCCGGTAATCGTAAGGTAAATTAAGGTCGGCATAGTAAATTACGAGACACGGGCCATTTAAGCTGAGCATAGTCAAACATCACGTCCAAGGTCGAATTTCTAATTTCATCAAACGTAAGTAACTTTTGAAGGGTTTTCTATCGTATTAATCAGGTTCCTACATCCAAAACATGAGACTAATGTTTTAAAACCAAGATAAAAATCCATTCAAGTTTTACCAGTACATAAACTTTAAACTTTATATTCTTAGAACTATAGTTGTCTGAACCAGCCCTATGCCTTTGACCAATTTGGATGTAGCTTTGCAATCGATTAACCAAAAGCAAAGTGTCATTTTAAAGCTCAAAATATAAATTTCGGATCAGACCAAACAATCAATTTTTAATTTTGGGACCCTTAAGGTACCTTTCGATATGACGGGTCACATATGCTGCTTTTGCAATTTAATCTGAAATAGAAACGTTCTTACAGCCCACGTTTAGTGTTCTCTGAAAACCACTTTTATATATGTTGTATTTTGAATTGCTGGCAGGAATGCCAAAAAGATCAGCTGAATGGGAACTTTAAACCAATGACTTCTTCCTAGTTGTACAATTCTCGGATTACTCAGACTCGTCTGTCAAGTTGATTCCAAGAATTCTGAGATTGATGAAGTTGATAAACCTACTTCAGGCTTGAAACGTATCGGACTAGTACCAGCCTTTATCAGTTTGTTTAAAGATAAAAATAAAATCTTTACATTTATTTGGCTCCAATAAAGTTGACTTGGATTTAATGATAGACTTGTTTAGAAAGAGAATCAGTTGCCATGAATGACAAATGCACGTATATACACAAGGAAAAGATCAAGGTGAAATAGGAATTCTCGGGTTTTTGACTAGAGCTTGTAAGCTAAACAAAAGTCAATAACATTATTATGTTACTATGGTGTCTCGATCGTCATATATGATATTGCGATGTCGTAAATGCTTCTTTATTCTTCTCTTTTTAAGTTGTTAATTTGTTTTATATTCCTTTACTTGATCGTTTTAACATATTGTGAAACTGAAAAAATACATTGTACATAATAGATGTTTGTAGATGAGTCTATCACTGCATTTTAAATGCTGTTTATCGGCCACATAATAGTAAACAAACATTTGACACTGAGAAGCTTTATGCATAACTTGTACCTACAAATTCAGTGGGGAAGCTTATGCACAAAAGGTCTTTGGTGAGTAAGCGGATTTTTTTTTCATCCTATTCATAATGCAAACACTGTAAGACTGGTGCACTTTCTTAACTGCCAAGCAACGGACATGTTCTTACTGTTATATAGGGGAAAGGGAAATTATGCGACCTGCAGTATGATTGGCTTTTTTATGAATACTTTTTAAGATGGGATTATGCCAAAAAAACCGCGAAAAAGTTCAGTGTCCTCATTCTCGATGAATCTGGAATACGACGAGCGTATTATTAAAGCATCTCCGATGCGTAGCAAATGGGATAAAACGCTTTGCGATGCTTTGTCTCTTGACGACGTCATGAATGGTTTGTCAACTTATGTTGCTGACGGCGTCATATATCTCCAAGTACTCAAAACGGAAGCTCCAAAAATACACATTTAGGCCCAAAAAAATAGAATTAAAAGTGCAAACAATCGCATATAAACCTTAAAAACATCATGAAAAATTTCATCCCAAGCATAAACTTCTCACGATGCTTCCCTGTTGCAAGGTCAAGCTCCCCATACTTTTATGGTGAATTCGCGATACATTCCCGCTCGGAATTGATCGTGAAAGCATCATGAGCCACAGTAGAACCCAGGCTTCATGGTTGATACAGATATATCGAATGATTATAATGGTGTACCATAACACCCTTGAAAATTCAAGTACAATTTCAGTACAACATTCCCGAGGTGTACATTGGGAACATCAGTCGAGTTCAACTTGAATACAATTCTAGTACAATTTTTTTTACTAGAATTATACTAAAATTGTACTAGAATGCTGTTCCAATGTGCATCTCAGGAATGTTGTATATGTGCCCCGTCATATCTAAAGGTACCTTAATACCGGCATAGTATATTACGAGATACGGGCCATTGAAGCTGAGCATAGTCAAAAATCGCGTCCAAGGTCTAATTTCTAATTTTATCGCAAACGTTACCTTTGGAGAGTATACATATAATCACATCAATCAGGTTCCAAAATCCAAAACATTGGAAAAAGGTGCAAATATCCAAGGTAAAAATCCCCTCTCCATCCAAGATTTTATAGAAAATCGTGGATTAAAGGTTCTAATAATCAATTAATTTAATTAATCAATAAATAATTTATTGATTTTTTTTCAAAACAAAGTTAATGAATTTACCTGTATGACTTATCAACATGTGTGCAAAATTTGGTGATGCTACGACTTTGGTAACTACCCGTTGCTATGGAGATTCAATGAAGCACTAATTATGTGCAGAACAAAATAGGTACATTTGAGTACACAAACTTTAAACACGATTTTCTCACAACTACCTTTTTCCGACTCAGCCATAGGCCTTTCAGAGATTTGACTATAACTTTGCAACCAAACATCTTAAAAACAAAAGGAAGGTGTCATTTTAAAGCTTGAAGTCTCAGCTTTAAGATTAGACCAAAATATTGATTTTGATTTTGCCACCCTTAAGGTACCTTTTGATATGACGGGTCACATATACTAGAATAATGTACTCGATTTTTAGCAGGGCACTTTTTACCTTTAATATGTTACTAAAAAGCAAGGTAGGATAAGGCTAAGCATCATGTTTCTAGAAAAGAAACATGATGGAGACAAAACGCGTCGCAATAAAGAAGATAAAGATATGGATTTTAGATGAAATTTCAAGTTCTTATTAAACTTACACCGATTATTGCGTTATTTAGCTTTTCCCTTGATGTCAATTCATCGTCATCACATTTTACATTTGAGACCATACTGACACCGACACGTTGATAAAAAGTAATTGAATTTCACGGTTTTCATATCCTTCGTTTCAATCCTATTTTGAAGCATTTTTACAAGAAACACTTAAAAGTGTGTCTTGTAAGTTTCAATGCTTATTCAGTGGCATCGATCAAACATATAATCAACGCATGAACCCATCACGTGTCATGTGTCTACATGATCAATTTATGCAGTTTATTTTTTCTAAACCTTTTGGTATGTAAAAAAATGGATATTTTAGATAAATAAATGGACCTTACATGGTTACAGAATGTTTGAAATTCGTCACACATTTAACGTCATATTTTAAGGAATAGGTTAACTGACATTCATCTTTTTTTCTTTCTTGAGATGACAGAATTATTTAGGCTAAAATTCATTCAAAACAAGATAGCTTTGATTCACTGCACCATCTATCTGAGCTATCTAAATTTATGCTCAATAAAATTGCTTACACCATAACAGCATCTAGTTGATGGTATTGGTAAAACTGAGAATCAAGAGCATTTCCACCACAGAGAAAAAAAAAGCTGAATGTATATTATAAGGACCTAGCAATGTCATTCAATATGCAAATCTAATGATGGGTCGGATCAAGTCATCATCAGGTGACCCTAATTAGCTGAGATTCACCACAGCTTGCAGCTCTTCTGTATTTCAGGTGAACAAAAAATAGTTAGTAAAAATATAACCGAAAATCAACGGTTATCTCTATGTGCAAGGAAAAAACAAGGTATAGTTTGTGATTGTGTGATCAATGGATTATTATTTCATGACATGGGTTAACTAATACCATATTCACCGTTTGGGGTCTTACATTTATTGAGATCATGGCAGGTTTTTGGTTAATATTCACTCAAAACAACATATTTATTACGTAACGATTCGATTCCCTTCAGTGTCGTGAAACATGGAAAAACATGCGATATCATGGCAAAATATGAGCGCTATGGCAAAATCAAATTTCAAGTTTATAACCATATCAAATTCGGCAGAGGATATTAAAGGCCCGGAATGCATGCAAATTTGGGATGCTATTTTTTGTTTGTTTGTTTATTTTAGCCAGCAATAATAATCTGGCTACAATGACATTTTTAAAGTCAATCAATGCTTAATGACATTTACTAACGAAATACCAAGGGCTTTTAGTAATCCAATAAAAGTATACTGCATTCAACCGGTGGCAAATAAAGTAAATTCTTTAATCCGAATGCTTATGTCTTATGGCTTCACAATATACATACAAAATGGTGTTTTTGTACTCCTCTGCAATGTGTATGTCTGCAAAATACACGACTAGAAACACACAGTGACAATCACAAATGAAACATATCAAGGAGCACAACACATATATACATGTATGTTTTGAGCGAATGAAGTAGTGAAAGTACATTTATTCATGTTCAGTACTCACATGTTACTACCGCTGTTATTATTTTTTTGACAAAAACGGACTGTTACAATAAATTCTGGGCCTTAAAAGTGTTAAGATTAGTTCAGGAAATTTGGTGTTGAACTGTTAAATTTATTTCCATAATTGAATTCCACATCTTATCTCAAAAAATGCTAATTTTAGATTAAAAAATACATAATTTTTAGCCCATATTTTTGAGATTTTGAATTGTGCAGTTATTCAGCCAAGGTTTTCTGTGCAATAGAGCGTAATAGGACGAGGACTTATTCAAACTGAATGTCTAATGTTTTCCTACATAAAGAAATAGAGAGGTTATCATGGAAAAACAACAGCATCCATTTTATTCGGTTATAGCAAAACACTTGAAACTTGACACACATAATATTGAGATTGTAATCCACGTGAACATGAATTTAAAATAATTCATGAATTTAAAATAATTCCAAAAACATCTTCACAGCCTGTAATCGTGTTCAAAAGTTGAAAATGATGCCATCACTGATCAAGATCCATCTTAGTGCAAGTTGTACAGAACGTTTAGAATCTCTTAATACAAACCGTTAAAATTAACATTTCCAGGAATATGTTGCCCAAATTTACATATAGTTAGAAGAATATCAAAAGATGAATAAACGAAAATTGAATATTTTACCCATGTTTCACCGTTCTCAAAATCATCAAGTGCAACCTTTCTCTCATTTTGCCAGAACACCCCTAATATATTCAAGTATGTTTAAGCATGGAAATAGTAGATCTACTATTTCCATGGTTAAAGACAATCAAAAGGCAGTTTCAAATTGAATATTTGTCTGCCCTTTCATGTTTATGTTTACTTAGAGCTGTCACGTAGCATAACAAATAATACAGAAGGGAAATCTGTACCATTCTGTATTTCTGTATTTGTCTTGTCAGCATTTAAGTTGTCTTTAGGTCAAGACAAGTCAGGTCAGGTAAATCATTTCACCTGTTAACTACTACTGGTAACCTGTAAGCCAGTACAACCTGTTTCAGGACCGCTTTGTCGGCTAAACCGTCATCCCCGACAGTTTCCTGGACACTGTAGGGAAGGATAGCTGGTTACCATGGCAGAACTAAAAATAATACACACCTTCAATGGCGTATGAGCTCTAATGAGAGCCACCAGCCATCCAGCAGCAGTGGAAGGCAATGGCAATCCACACTGTAAATCGTTGCCATAAAAACCTTTGATGATGAGTACAACCAACGATAAAGAAGACATGACATTGGAAAGTGAGACCCCAGCCAGGCCTGAAGGTGTCTCAAGAACATAATATATAGAAAGGTATGTTATGCGACCGACGAGCTATATCGAATGATTAATTTGGTGATGGTGTACCAACAAGTTTACCTTTATGTTACTAAAAAGCAAGGTGAGATAACACTGAGCATCATGTTTTTCAAAAAGAAACATAACAAGACGGATATAAAACACATCGCATTAAAGGAGATAAAGAGATGGTTTTTAGATGAAATTTCAAGTTCTTATTAAACTTAAACTGATTATTGAGTTCTACAGCTTTTCCCTTGGTGTCAATTCATCATCATCCCACTTTACGTTTTAGATCTTGCTGACACTTGACACGTTGATAAAAAAGTAATTGAATTTCACGGGTTTCATATCCTTCGTTTCCATCCTATTTTGAAGCATTAAAGTGTTTCTTGTAAATTTCAGGGCCTTATTTATTCAGTGGCATCGATCAAACATATAATCAACGCATGAACCCACCACGTGTCATGTGTCTGAACGGTCAATTTCTGCAGTTTATTTCACTATACCTCATAAATATTTCTTGGGAAACCACGAAATACAATTTGTCAGTTAAACCTGATGCACATGATGCCAACGGCGGAGAAAAATGAAAAACTACCGCACCCCTACTATCTATCCCCCGTAATTATGATTTGAAAATTCATACGGTGACCGAGAAGAATCCCAGGGGGTACTTTGGTATTATGACTGGGTAACCACATGCGTTACCAAAAAGACTAGACCTCTGGACATGGACAGGTCTAGAGACTTGAAATACGGTATATCAAAATCAACCTGGTACTTTGCAAGTCTCACATATAGTATCAACCAAAAATCAAAAAATGTGGCCGAACTTAAAAAATTGATTTTTCTTATATTTTGTCCATCGATAGTCCTTTGACCATTAACAAACTAAATGATAATATTTTTCTCATTTTCTGTTGGTTTCCATGGCAACGGGCCAATTCCTTATTTTGGTAATTTAGGGCAAATTTAAAGATTTTCAAAATTTTCAAGGTCAAAATATCAAGATTTTGTGTCACCCATTGACCTTGAAACTATTTCTTTGAATATTTCTTTGTACGTCCAAGCATTAGCATAATGTCTTATCTACATTTTAGAAGCAACAAAATAATTGAATCTCGAATACAAATTTTATAGCAATCATGTTACATGAACACTACCATTACAGGATTTGTTATATGTAGATGCCTTTATGGTGGACATAAACCCGATTTGGGGCTTATTTAAGTATTGCCAGTTTCCCTCCCCCGGTTTTCAAATTCAAGATGGCCGCCAAAATAGCCGATTTTCATTCAAATCAACCAAAACAGCTTTTAGCTGGCTGATATCATAAATAATCAGCAGGAAAAAACATTTTTGGTTACAACAAGACCCTATTTGTATTGTATGCTTGTAGCAAAATCCAAATGGCGCCTGTTCTTAGATTCTAAATGGCCGCCAAAATATGTTTTTATGCACAAAAATAGTATCAAAACCACCAAATGATCAAAATATTCGATGGAAAATGGCTTTGATGGTAGCAATAGTAGCATTTTTTCTCACTTCTCTCATAAGGGCGTTAGCATGTTTTAAATCAAATATTGAGCCTGTTATGAGATCCAAGATGGCCGCCAAAATACGATTTTAGGCACAAAATGGGTTAAACGTGCTTTTAAACGGTACCAATCATATGAAATGTTCATGATAATTGATGAAAAATGGCCGTGGGGTAAAAATTAGATCATTTCTTCCAATTTCAATTTACGATTTTATGTGCAAAAATGGATTAGAGACACTTAAAAAAGTTTCAAATCCACCAAATGTTCAAAATATTCGATGGAAAATGGCTTTGAGAGTAATAATAGTAGCATTTATTCTCAAGTAACGGTGTTAACATGTTTCAAATTCTATACGGAGCCTGTAAAAAGATTCAATATGGCCGCCAAAATACAATTTTATGCATGAAAATGAGATGAGACACTTTTAAACCATATCAAAAACAGCAAATGTTTAAAATAATTGATGGAGAATGGCTTTGCGGGTAACTCTGGGGGAGTGTTTCTACATAAAAATATTTTTGTTAGCACGTTTCAAATCAATCTAATACTTATAATGTTTCAAAGTTGCTTATCCATTTTCTTGCATAAAAATGTATTTTGACGGCCATTTTGGTTCAGTGTACAGGCTCCATCATTGACTTTAAACATGCAAACAACATTATAGGAAGAAATATTCCTATTGTCACCATCGAAGTCATTTACCATCTATTATTTTGTACATTTGGTGTTTTCGATACCCTTTCATACATTTGGTGTTTTCGATACCCTTTCAAACTCATCTCAATCTAGTTTTGTGCCTAAAATTGTATATCAGCGGCCATTTTGGATCTCAGTACAGGCTCGATATTGGATATGGAACATACTGACACCCATATGTGAGAAGAAATATTCTTATTGTGACTCAAGAAGTCATTTTCCATCAGTTACTTTGAACATTTTGTTTTGGAAATGGTTTCAAAGTCACTTTTTTGAGCATAAACTGATATTTTGGCCGCCATTTCGCATCTCAGAACAGGTTCTAGTTGGATTTGAAACATGCTAGCACCCTTATTTGAGAAGAAATGCTATTTTCCAGTGAATATTTTGAACATTTGGTGGTTTTGATACTGTTTTTAAGTGCCTCTAACCAATATGTGTACATGAAACATATTTTGGCGGCAATTTTGAATCTCAGCACAGGCTCCATATATTGAATTTGAAACAGGCTAACACCTTAATTTGGGAAGAAATTTGGGATCTAATGTGTACCCTCACAGCCATTTCTATTTAATATTTTGAAGTGCCTCTAACCTTTTTTTGTGCCTAAAATCGTATTTTGACGGCCATTTTGATCTCAGAACAGGCTCTATATTAGATTTGAAACTTACTAACAACCCTATTTGAGAAGAAATGCTACTATTATTACACTCAAAGTCATTTTCCATCCAATATTGTGAACATTTGGTGGTTTTGATACTGTTTTGAAGTGCCTCTAACCATATTTGCGCATAAAAACACAGTTTTGGCTGTCATTTTGAATCTCAGAATAGGTGCCATTTTGATTTTGATACAAGCTTACAATACAAATAGGGGGCAAATGATCTTGATGTAACCCAAAATGTTATTTCCTGCTGATTATTTCTGTATCAGCCAAGTATCAGCCTGTATCAGTAAGTGTTTTACAGGATACTTTTAGGCCATCATAATGAAAATATTGTATTTTGGCGGGAATTTTGGCGGCCATCTTGGATTTTTCGCTTGAGGCCATTTTTTTTTTTTTTGGGGGGGGGGAACATCTGAATTGTGTTTAAGGGTCATATATTATGTGATCTTAGTTTAATTCAGTCCACTTTTCATGCTTTTTTACTTTCCAAAATATGCAGTGTTAACCATATTTCAAAATAACAAAAATATAAAGATTTGCGGCAGCACAAGTAAAACCAAAATATATTGCCCAAAGATATTTGCTTTTTATTTAGTTAAACAGAGGCCAATTAACATATATTAGCAAGGACAAATCAATTCAAGTGTTACCATAGGCGTTCTGAAGCTCTAAACTTAGGCCAAAATAATAGAGTTTTCATAAAATGTAAAAACACCCCAATCGAAAATAAATGGTACGGTCCATTCCTGTGCCCGACCAGCAATTTTATGCTTTCAGTTTGTTTATAAGTCTTCCATCTATCTTGCATAAAAGGTAAAATTTTAATTTTCATATTCTATGTTAGAGTTGCTGAAATCAACTTTATGCTCATTTTACGGTAAAATAAGTATGAAAATTTAAAGAAATTGCCAAAATTGCCGAAATTACAAAAATTGTCGTTGCTATGGCAACAAGATAAAGATAACCAAATTTATACCGTGTGTGTTAGTTTCAACTAAAGCCCTTTCATTGTGCAAATTTTAAAGAAAATCGATTTTTTTTCGTGGCCACCTGAAAGTCCATATTTGAAGTCAACTCCTCTTAAGTCTCTGATAGTGTCTCAAACTAAGAATAACAATGTGCTCTTATAAATTGCCAATAAAAGTCCTTCAAATACCTAGAAATACTTACTTACCAGTGTTCAAATGGTGTTCAGTTATATTTCACATATGATTCCTTGGAATAATTATTTCGTTACATTTACATAGGGTATCCATTCGAACAGATATTGTAGATTTATGGTCTCAGATAGGGTATTTTTTCGCACATTTTGCCAATTTTTGGTCTGGCATTGGGTCACCTTCGGAACATGTGGAACTCGGGTGGTTACCTTGGCACTAATATCAGTTACCCGGCCCCTTGGAGTAGAATGGATATTTGGTGTGACTTTTGATGTGTCAATACCATATTCAGTGAACTATTTATGAGGTATAGTAAAACAAATACAACATAGTTTATTTCGAAAAGTATTGAAAATTCCTGATCCTTCGGTGTTGGATGCGCGTAACTACTTCCCTCAGCTTCGCGTCGGGAACTGGTCACACGCATCCAACACCTTGGGATCTGATCCCGAGGTGTTGAATGCGTGTGACTACTTCCAACGCAAAGCTGAGGGAAGTAGTCACGCGCATCTAACACCGAAGGATCAAGAATCCGATCAGCAATTGTCATTACTTCCCTCTTTACCATGTTACATTTTGTATAATATCCTCTTTCATGGTACACTGAAAATTGTGTTTCATCACTTGACAAATAATAAGTTGTCATGAAAATGGTCTAGTATGACAAACTATAA
>JXSR01S008558.1:86932-98810 GCA_000969725.1 Ophiothrix spiculata
TGTACATTGAACAGAAAGTACAAAGCGACAACTAGTATGAATGTAAGATCGGATGACGTCGGTAAGGGTTCAGAGATTTTCGAGATCCACGGATATTAAACAATACATATAATAGTTTACTGGGTGTATATTCCAGGGTCTTATGAAACTCTTCATACACTAACAAGCGTAATCTCACTCAGCCAGTTCAAAGAGATTGTTTTTGAGGTCGTCAAATTCAGGATTGCGAGGCGGTATATTCAAGTTGAAAGCTTTTATGAGCATCGTGCATAATCGGAATTTTATGTTGTTGTTTTTCACTCAGTTTTGTTATAACAAATTTATAAAAACTACTTGATAGTCCCTTTTCATGTAACCTTTAACTGTAGTTGATAGTTTTTAACGAAATTTACATGTCAATTGGGACACTTCTACCTGTAACGTTCATTAATAATTTTCTGTGGTATTGTTGAGGATGACAGATTCTGACATGCTCATTGAAGAATGGTTTTCAGTGTAAATATGAACATATAAATGTTTCTGTTTGACTTTCAAGATGACGTTTATCATCAGCATCAGCATAAAGCTGTTTAGTTTGTGGGGGCTCAGGCATATACTTTTTTCTTTAAAATATTTCGATACCACATTAGAGTGTATAGAAAAAAGGGTTCTTAAGTTATCACAGGTTTTTCTTTCTAAGTAATATTTTAAGTCATTTTCCATTTTTTTCCTTCAAATCAGGTTAAATTTACTTTAAAAATATGCAAAAGTTGAAAGGAAACATTTTAAGATATAAGCAACTATCAACATCCTACCTATCATTCAATAGTGCAACATTTCAAATATACTTGTCGCCACAATTCTTTGTAAGTACATCAATTCAAATAAATGAATTTAACCAAATGTTTGACATTACATAATGAAGTGACATTGACGTTTCATCACGAAACCGTTGTTAGTATTAAAAAATAAATTGGAATGAACATTACATTATTAGAAAATAACGACTTGTTGCACCAAATAGTTTGTAGCTCCTAAAAAATGCGGCAAGGCTTTAAATCATTATGCACAAGAACAAGCGAAATGAATCTTCTTCAGATAATATACGGCATAAGCATTATTGTTGAAATATCAATATGATTGTTTAATTTAGATCAAGCTTGGAAAAACAAGATCTTATCACCCTTTTCCATCAATCAAGTATTGGCATTTATTCCTCGAACAACAATTTTTATTGGCCTTTTGACTGTTATTCATGTTGTTGACAGAGGAATTTGATATTTACTTGCGATATGCCTGATCTGAATTGCAGATTTCTTTAAATTCTTCAAACCCTTTAATTCATCAAGAAACTAAATGTACTGCTCGGAAGTATAAAATTAACACCCTGAAGCACGCAAAAAGAAGGATGGAGAATTGTGACTATTGGACTTCCGTAATAAGTTTAAGGAGTTAGCCCTATACGTTTCCAATAATCCAGTGATTTTGCCGCTAAACTGATCAGTTGATAGACAATAAGTTCAAATTGTTAAAATGTAAAAGAGATTTGTATATGGTACCGTATTGATTTCGGTTTTAATTTTGGACTCATTTACTCTGACAATATTGATTTTTCAGTGGAAATAATAAAACAATACAAACAAATAGTATACGATTTGTACTCGTCTTAGATTTATTGTAATTATCTATGAGCGATAAACAACTTATTTCATTTTGGATAATGTGAGTTAAAATTGATTAAACGTTGATTGGCTGGGAATCTCTAAACGCAGCTGAGTCAAATCATGCATCAAAAAGATCTACATAACTTGTGATCTTTAAGATTTTAGAAAA
Organism: Ophiothrix spiculata; assembly: GCA_000969725.1. Lineage (NCBI taxonomy): Eukaryota > Metazoa > Echinodermata > Ophiuroidea > Amphilepidida > Ophiotrichidae > Ophiothrix > Ophiothrix spiculata. The sequence goes on from JXSR01S008558.1 coordinate 88,745, forward strand.
CCTAAATCGGTTGTGTTTCCTTCATAAATCAATCTTATCGGGTGAAGCGGGGGTATGGTAAGTAAAATTACCCTGTGTGAAGTTTCATGCACTTCGCTTGGATATGACATTGGGCGGGCAATAATTTGTCAGAACATATCGACGCTTCACCTAATGACCTATTTTTACCATACCACTTAGTGTTTTTTTTTAAAGACGATCGCAGTGTTAATTTACACCAACAGGGGGCAGCGTTACAGAATCAGTTGTTGGTCCTTGGCGGAAAGATTGTAAAAAACGCGCGTGTATTATCTAAATTAAAAGGAAAATGACGTCATCATATATGACGTCATAGCGCGTTTAGATGATCGGTGATATCCATTTTTTATTGCTTAATTTTGAAGTTTAGACTCTAATCTATTAACTGACAAATAATAAACACAATCTACAGGTAGAAACTTATAACCGCGATCATCCTTAAGAGTGCAACATGTCTCGAAGCGCTGAGGGTCTGATCAACGAGATATTAATATCTCGTTGGTCTGATACGGAGATGTATCCGATGACAATCTTTTCCAAGTATGGTCATAATTGTCTAAGTGGTTTGATGATTCATTTGTAATTTGTATATATTACATACATGGTGTTTATATTTGAAGATACGCCAATTTTTCGCATAGATTTTAGTTGCATTCAGTAGTAAAACTCAGACTTTGAATGTACCCAACTTTGGATAGTCCGATCCACAGGACCTTTGTTTTTTCGACGATACTATCCACTATACAAATCCACCATGACACTATAATTCATCCACTGACTACTAGAAAGAAACACCGAGTTCTAGAATCTAGATAGCCCACTGATCTCACCCCGAAGTTGATAGTAACTGGCTTTTTAGATCACCGGACTTGGTAGTTGTATATACCTTTATATTGATTTGTGTCTTTCGAAAAACAAAACAAAACAAGAGTTCTATGAATCGAACTAAACTTTGGAATGTATAATAATGACACTAAGAATGCGTGAAATCAAAGCTTTTGTTGTAAACATTTGTGTGTCCATCGACACAAACAATTATCCAAAACTTCTAAAGTTGTCGCCCCTTGATTCTGTTGATTGCTTACGCAAATTATAAATACACTTATTATATACTTCTACATTTAACTTATGTTCATCATTATGTACAAAATAGTACAAAAGAATCTTACAAATACACTTGACTAATAATTAGGACAAAATATTTTACATTCCATATAGTGGTCACATGAATGATGATACGGTATGTTTTGCACTGCATATCTAAAAATATGAGGACATATATATAATCCAAACCTAATAAGGGCATTATTTGTAGAATTTCAAAGAAACGTGCAACATAGGAAAATGATTTGTAATACCTTCCAATAACTTTTAACGAAATGTATGTTTATGATCAGCTGATTATATACTGAACTTCAGTTATTGGTATACGTTATATTTCTAGTAATTAATAATTACCCTGAATTTTCGAAGATTAAACACGGAAAGGGGTAACGGAAAAGCGATAGTACCATAATATTAATTACTTGGCTCATGTTTTCTGTTGAATTTGTCAATCTATACAATGGCCTAGCTAAAATGTCACTATGTACTGCATAACAATGCTTTTTGAAAATGATTTTGTTGAACCCATTACTGATTCTATTCACTGGAGTCAATAAGCATATATAATCACCACTTGAGAGTTTTCATTCGGTAACAATTCTTTTGTGTTACATGAGCGAAAGCAAAATCAAAGAAGTGCTTTTGCTTGTAGAGGACAATAGACTATCCATCTGCTTGGATTGGATTGAAATGTCTCTTTTATGGGGCCTCTTTTACGGGTAAAACCCAGGGGGCCACTCAAGAATAATGTTGCAGGCATGGCGTGGCCACAGTTTTTCAAAACACCCGCTAAATGGTGGGTGTTTTTTTTGAAGCCAAAATATACCCCTTTTCCACTATTCACAACCTAAATGAGGATTTTACCGATACCTGTTCACACTAGTGTTTGAAAAAGAAAACAACTATTTCTTGAAAATTTCTTTTTTTTAATACCCCAAACGGTGTCACCCCCCCCCCCCCCGAGATTCACCCTTTAATCGTCAAAAACAACCCTAATTCATCTTTTTCTTGGTCACGCCATGGTAGCAACATTATACTTGAGTGGCCCCGAGGGCAAGACCAAATAGATACTTGTTTGTCATTACCGATTTTGTAAACTATTGTAAACTAAATCCCAAGGTTGTATTTAGTGAAATATTTTTAAATAGATTTCAACTAAAGTAATTTATAATAAAAGTTTGAATTTAATCAAACATACAACACAAAAATTACAGTGAAGTACCACTAAATGTTAGTCCACTTAGACAAAGAAAGTAATCATATATTACAATAATGATATTATTTAAATTACATATTGGAGTATTCTATATTAATTTGGTTTATCTCCTAGACATTAAACAATCAGCAAAAGTACAAATTATTTACAATATACTTTTGACATTGTCGTAAAAACCAGTACTAAAATAACATTTTTTTACACAAAACATACACTGATTCCTGTGTTGCTTTAATAGACGCATATACATTTTGATTACAGCCCGCTAGCCTTCGGACTAGCGGATTGTTACCCATATTTTAAAGGTGAATGATCAGATCACATTCCCATCCCCAGGGCTCAACCGTAAGTATTGCATTTTTATGTCAAATTAAAGCGCCCATATTCTTCTAATTATAAATCCAAATTTCATTTCTTAATTCTTTATTGTTTTGGAAGTGTGGTATGTATTTTTGTCTTACATAACAGCCTCATCTCCAGATTATCATACTTTTTTTGCCTCTGAAGAATAATCAAGAAGCAACCTAAGGGTTAAACCTCACAAAAAGAATATCAGAGGCCAAAATAAATTAGCTAAAAGTAAATTATACACCTGTTGAACTAGGAGCCTAAACCTTTATGGATCCCCAAAATGCAATTTTTTCTCTGCTTCTTTTTTATTTCATTTTGAATTTACAGAATTCCCTCAGAGTGCAGATATACCTGAACTGCAGTACTGCTCGGTTGCTCCACTGTAGCAAAGTAGTTGCACTTGGCATGTGCGGTTGTTGAACTATGGTGTCTATATTACTTTCAAGTTCTATCTTTTCTGTTCATCTATTTATCTGTTCCTCTTTAATAATTTCCCATCGTAATAATCCAAAACATTGATGACACTACTTGTAAGATTAATTGCTGTTTGATTCAGCTACAACAAGATGTCTTAATTAATACATCACTGATTGATATTCACATACATAACTTAGAAAACAGATATTAACAATAGTACACAATACTCGTTACTCTGCATGTGTTTCAAGCCATCTTTTGATTTCATCATAGTTCATGTCCATCCACCGTATATTTGCCTTGGTGTTATCTACTGCCTGATGGAAACTGCTTAAACCAGCTTGACCCGCCAAATCGGACTCAATGCTACTAAGAAATGTTTCGAGCTGAAAGCAAAATTAAAAACAACTCATAACTGGTTCAATACTAACACACGCGTTGATCTAGTTATAAAGTTTTAAACACCATTAGAACACACACCCCAAATAGATCGTCTATTCATTCCTATGCAAAACAACCCTCAGATCATGGCGAATATCCTGGCTATAAAGCGACTGGTTGCTTCAACTCTTGGATTTATTTTAAGAGTAAGATCTAGTTGAACCCAAAAAGTAAAATAATATATAGGGTAACCTTGATAATTTTTTGCTAGGTCGCCTCGAACATAGGATATGCTCAAAATTTCATTTTCTCTAAGTCGCAACAAAATTTCTCTAAACACTGAAAATTTGCTTTCAAATTTTACAAAAACTGAAAAATTATAGTGATCTTTACCCAGACTGACTACATTTGAACCACAGAACATGATTCAAAAGAAATTTGATCAAAAATCCTAGTTCCCGCCATTTTTCAAGCTTTTACTTTAGAGAGGGCAACCAAACGCATGCTCCTGCATTGCTCTGTACGGGCCAAATGACTTCATTTAGTGATGTATGTCCATTACACAATGTGTTCATACATTCATACAAGCCCATGCATACAAACATAAAACCATGTATCCAAATGAAATGAACAAAGTGTTTTTGACTTACCTCTTGTAATAAGAATGGCGTGTTAAACCATATAGTAACCGCCTCAATCAGATCATTCATAAGAAACAATCCGCCGGCATATCTAAGGAATTTGAGAAAGCAAAGGAAAAATATTATTAAGTGCCTTGCGAATATATTTCAATGGATGATCGAATTTTCCAAATATTTGGTGAAGACTGAATTTGACAAAGACGTGGGAGTTCATATTTCTAAACCTACAATGCCTTCAACCACGAGAATTGATATTTTTTTAAATCTTTAACAGTACCTTGTTTTTCAATTTTTTTTTAATGTTGTGAAATGCACATTTGACTGTAAGATTTGATTTACCTGATCCTACAATACCTTTAAAAAGTGCCCTGTCGTTACATCACCAACATATTTATAATTTTGGAAATATATTGAAATCAATTTAAAATAAAACAAGCAAACAAACAAACAAAACCCATCATCATTATTATCTTGGTTATTTGGTTGGTTGGTATTGGTACAGTTTTAAACCAAACGTTTGAAACAGTTCCAAAACAAACGTTTGTACAGTTCCAAATAAAACGTCTTGGAGGCTAATTTTAAACGTAATCCTACGGAAACCTTTCGTTGCATTTGTGGAAAAGCGTTTACTAGTGAGACTTATTATTCAATACCAAATATTGATTTCATATATTGCATAACAGAAATGCTAATTTCAGTAAAATGTTGCTGAATACTTTTGAAACCACTCCTTACCTATTTTTCAGCATATTCCAATTCGATCGAAACACATTCCAAGCCAAGTATCCACCAACTGGATTTCCTTGACCAAGGTGTTTGAATACTTCGATTGTATCGGTTTGACGAACCCAATCGGGGTCTAAAGCTCGCTCTAAATATCTGAAAACAACAGTAAAAATGGCCAGAACGTCAGGGTCATCATAAGGCTAAGGCTAATGAAACTCAATGCTGAGTTTCCCGTCCCCCTCCCGCGTTATGAAATTTGGGCCTCGTTTGCCGACCAAAATCTGAAAATAATTCATTATTTTGAAAAAAAGATGTCCAAATCTGTCTAAACAAATGCCTGACACATTGAATCATTCTAAAACGAAAATTGCCGCACTAATGCATTGCTAACATGTGTAGGCAATAAATAAAATACTAATAATGTTCATAGTATTGAAATTCATAGCTTTGTATCTTAGTAGGTTCTGTTTTGTTTTGTTTTGTTTTGTTTCTTTTTGGCCTTAGTTTTGGTTCTTGATCGTAACTGCTTCATTATTTTTGTTACGGCATCTTTGGGTCTTGTTGGGGTCTCAAGGCTTTTTTCTCTTTTCTTTTTTTTTTCTTTCTTTTTCGCAAGTTCGTAGTCTTTAATACACTAAGTAAAGGTTTGGTCCCAGTAGGGCTTATAAGGATAATAAGGTTAGGTATAAGCAGTGAATAGAAAGCAGGTAAAAATTAATTTTGAAACGAAAAGTTTGAATGAACAACATTGAAATTTCCTGACAAAAATGTTGAAGTAATGACATTTTGAAATAATGAATAATAAATAATGAAAAAGTTGCCTCATTATGGGCTGAAAAAAAATGTGACGGGAAACTCGGAATCGAGTTTCATTAGCCTAATGCTTGCATTTTGATGAGATAATAGAGAATGTGCCGGGATATATTTATGCTTGCTTGAAACAAAACTGAAACTATTTCAAAATTTGTTTCGTACGCTTAAATCAGAATCAAAACGAGTGTACAGCATCATTTTAATAAGTTACGTTTCACTCACGCCTGGCAGTAAGTTTCTACAACGTACCCGTGTGATGAAATTACAATATAAAATAGAAATGTATAATGCATAATCATCTTACATTCTTTAGCGGCTTTGACCAAACTGGTTAACCAGGCATTCTGTGATACAGGGTGTCCCAGAAAAAACCTAACAATCTTTGCGTGCAATTTTCTTGGGTTCAACGGATAGTTCGAAAGTATGTAAAAATTGCATTTTATAGCCAAGGAATTTAACTTTTAACAAAAGTTATGCTTTGTCAAATATTTGAATGTAAAAATGTCTGATTCAATTTCGCGAGTTTGTAAGTTCCCCTTAAATGAAGCTCTATTGAGTATTGTCTTTGATCTACTCACTCAACCGTAACAATGTTTATTAATTTATTACGTATATGCTTTCTTTTATCTGTGCTGAAAAAAAACAAACAAATTTGATGTAAAAATAAGACAGATAGGATAAATTGTCCAAGATGACCAATTTTTATTCCATTCAGAAACACCCCTAATTTATGGCCAATAATCATGAAATTGGACCAGACAAAAATCCACCTAAATATTTGATAAAACATAACTTTTGTTGTATACTACCGATTGAAATGAAACAAACGGTATCTGAAAGTTCAATTCATGGGCTAAAATATGCAATCTTTACATATTTTTTGACTAATCGTTAAACCCAAGAAAATTACACGCAAAGATTGTAAGGTTTTTTCTGGGACACCCTGTAGCCATAGGAGGTCGAAGCGCTATCCCACAATGCTTCGCGATGGAATCAGCACAGCAAGGTTTATTTTCTTACAGTAGAGAGTTTGCGATTACCACGTTTCACGGGACGGGTTACACAAACGTGAGCATTTTTAACTCACGTTCATCGTAACGGTTCACGCCAACGCGCAATAGCATATATTGCCATGTATATTTCATTATGTCGCCCTCTTAGCAAAGAGTTTTTTTATTAATACAACGATTGCCTATTGTGAATGTTTCATGATGTCGCCCTCGTCTCGTATTTGTCATAGCTGCAAATGATCCATAGATATATCTGATCGAGGGCGTAAATTCTTAAGCTAAAGAAATCATTTGCAAGCTTATGATATTATGAATGGTTGGCTAGTTTTCAATAGAACTCACGTACGTATTGAACAAAAAGCCACGTAAAAAGGCCCACTTCAAACGGTTATTTCAACATATGTTGCTGCTATTCACGTATTATTGATCGTTCACGTTCAGGGGATTGGCTTTCGCAAGCAGATGTGTAGAACTTAAAACTTTGACATAGAAGTCAATGCAAAATCAGAAAATCCCTACTTACGGGCGTGTAAGTGCGAAGTTTGCAACCCGTAATCTTTACAACCAAACGCAATAAAACTTCGATAAGTGCTGGATATGTATGTCTGTACATTATTCTTGCATGTGTTTATCTGATTTTGATATAGCTTTTATTTAAAACAATAGGGGCCATCGATTAAGTGATTAGTATTCACGTAACAGTGTACGTGAAATTCTGCAATATACGGTGTGCTGTACTGTTCAAGCAGGTAATGGTTGGCTGAATTTCAATAGAACTCACGTTCGCGTTCGCGTTCGCGTTCGCGTTCTTGATGATCGCAAACTCTCCAGTGTCATCTTAATACATTGATGGCAGATTTTCAAACACACATTCACATAAACGGTGTTATTCAACGTCAGTGAGGCATATGATTTAATAATTATTGTATAATGATCCTATATTTTACATGTTGGTGACTACACAGCGTGACTACATGTAACTCATGTATAAAGTAGACTAGTTATTGTTTGCATGGGGCTGTTGTTGTTTTTTTGGGAAAGTGGTTCTTTTTGTTTCTTTTCCTTTTTTATGTTTGTTTTTCTATTTTTAGGGCATCATGGTAGGGTTGCAAAAGGAAAGGGGACACTACTAGGGAACGTACCTGTGTCAACATAAATTTACAATATAATACATGCAATTGCCAATACGTGTATCGAATCTGATCTGACCTTGATTCCAGTCTAATACTGTAATTCAAATATCACTTTGCTTGAATACTTTGCTTGAAGCTTCAAATAAATCGAGATGTATGCCTAATATACACGCATTACCTTGTAGTATAAAACATTAAATGTATTCCTAAATAGCATGGAAACACGTTTCTAAGTCCAACATGAAATTTATCAATGCATGTATTGTAAATTGTACGTAACAACAACAGGTACAAATGTTACGCTGAACTCCCCGTCTGTTGAGGCAGTACACACACAGGCTGTACTAGCATAGGCTATGGACCGGATGGTCAAAACCTACACTTGCATGCTTGCAAGACGAAGGTATCATCTATATCTTTAAACTTGTTATAAACCACTATCCTATTTGCCTTATATTTCCATGATAAACATTGAAAAAAGTGACATAAAATACACTGCATTGACCGTAGACCAAGCAAAGACAACGATGAATGTAATAAACAACAGCGTATTAGGCAATGGAACTCATGCAGTCATGTACGAACCACTGATATGTGCGGTATTCATCACGGCACATGTACATTATTCAAGGTAGCTGGCGTAGACTTGGTCCAAGTCTCTGGACTTTGCCGGTTTGAATGAACTTTATTTTGGAAAATTTGCCTATACAGAGTGACTTCAATCATATAAATGAGCTACCATATGATTGGGAACCATATTTACCATATAAATGAGCAGTCAAAATAAGATTGAAGTCAATAGAAACACGGACAACAGGCGGCAAATGCCCGTCATCTTAGCGTTGTTTTCTACGGGAAAAAAAGGGATGCGAATGTTGGAAAGCCACGTGACTCACTAAAACCGTAGCGCCTAGTTGGGAAGACAATTCGACCTCCTATGCCCTGTAGCTACTGTTTATACTATATATACATTCCGGTACTAATCTATAGATCAAGAGCTATTATATTTAGAGAATGAAAATAAGATTTTTGATTGAATGGAAGCATACAATTTTGAGAATGAAGAATGAGGGTCATTGGGTGAGGGCATGACTTTTGGCATTCGGGGAGACAAAAAGTATAAAATTATATAGAACACGAGTTCATCGATCAAATATAAGAAATAATTGGGTGAGAACGTAATTTTGGCATTCTATCGGTGAGAGAAAAATTATGTTGGGTCTTTGCGAGAAGGCACATGCTCCTGTAAAAATTATGGGGTCTTTGGGTAACAACGAGGGTGAAAAATTGAGTCCCAGGGATTATTTTGTATTAGTAGATGTCAGTGTAGTGTACGTCTGGGGGTGTACGTGATTGATTTTACATGAATGATGTAAACTTATTTGCCAAAAAAGAAATCTAGTAGTGTTTGATTAAAGTACACACCTAATATCAGAATTTCAAGTAGAGAAAGTCGCGTCGGATTTGCATTTAACATCGTGCCTTGATTTCCAATCCGGTTCAGCAATCAAGTATTTTGATAGAATTAATACTGAAATATATTTCTACTCACAAGACTGTTGTGAATATAATGACAAATATTTCAATCAATTTAAACTAAAATAATCTGTCTTGAAAGGCTAAATTGATCTACTCGAACAATACAGTTTATCTTTGTAGCTATTAATTTCCTCGAATTTATTCCGACGATTGGCAGAAATAATCAAAATTACCATTTTGTGGGAGATTTATTGAAAAGAAACATATATTTGCCATTACAGAAAGAAACAAGTCCCATCCACCCCTTAATCAAGGTTTCATTATCCTATATTCTCATAATGGCATTTTCTCTTTTGTTCTATTTACTCATCAATGGTATTTGTGAATCTCAACACGTACCTACTTAGTAACCAGGGTTCAGTTGTCGCCGCCAAGGCCTCCAGCCATAGTAAATTTTCACTAGTAGAACTCCCATTTTTATACAGCTCCCAAGCAAAATCTCTCTGGGGACCGCTCTCCGATATTCCATTAGCATATACAAATAGACGAAAGTTTGGTGGAACGCTGATAAAGAAAAAATATTTGTTATCATAAATGTTTTACTTACAATAGTGATAATAAAATGCACAATGTCTCCATACGTTTGAATAATGGACTGATATTAACTTTGATCATATACAGTAAGTCTATACTTTCTTCCAATGCGAAAGAAGTAAAATTCCTTGCATTTTGGAAAGCTAGCGCAGAATCTGCATATTTCTAAAAACTAAAAAAAAA
>JXSR01S008558.1:119783-131140 GCA_000969725.1 Ophiothrix spiculata
ATTCTGTTCAAATGGAATGCTAAGATTTGTTAATTTTCAGATTGTCATCATAATTTTATATTCACAAATGTGTGATTACCATTTTCGTGCAATTTTGACATGAAATTGCGTTTTTATCTATTATAAAGGGAAAAATATGCCGTCTACACAAAATCTCATTTGGATTCATTACTCATTGACATTCGTAACAACTCATTCTGGAATGCAAGTATCCCTAGTTTGCATAATAAATATACTAGAAGAAGGATTCAATTGAATATCGGAATACAAGAGTGACCCAAGTCCACTGGAGTAGTTTTTTAGAAAAACGAAAAAAAAAAATACTTCACAGTATGTCTGATGTTTAAGTTATGTCAATTTGGCTCGTAGGGTAGGTTAATGAATCTAATTGCCATATAAAACATGATTTTTCTATAGTATTTGTGCTTGCAATGCTTTGCAGGGGGTCATTTAAGACAGTGGACTTGGGTCAGTCTTGCAATCATATGTGCTTTATGCATTCAATTTTATGTAAAAAGGGGGTAAGATCCATCAAATATTTTGTACAGTAATGCATCTGTGCTTATGCTCTGCTTGTCTGTGCCAAATTTCATTGAAAAATCAGTTGAAAAAAACAGTATTTTCACATATTTGCTGCGGAACTTAAATAGGTTTTTCGACCGCCATTTTGAAAAGAGACTATCGATTTTCAATTTGTGCATGTTTTCTAAGCAATATAGACAGAAGCTACACTTAACACCAATTATCTTCCAATATCGAGAGAAATTTTGACCGAGAACATAGTTTTGAGTAATTATAATACATTCAATAAAACAACATATGTATGCAAAACTGACACACGCCCATAGATTATGACAACTTTTGAATACATATAGGACTTTTAGGGGCACTTGAGGTGTGGATTCATGTTAGTCCTTCATACACAAGTTAGCTGAAGTTAAAAGGAAGCCTCTCCTGTGTATAACTCATTTTTTTTTAAATGTGGACTTGGGTCAATCTTGCATTCTGGTATTCAATTGTTATCTTTGAAAAAAACAAGATACAGAATTTGGTTAGATATAGAGTGTGATTCTACACGATGAGTTGAAATTGGGAATAATGGCACATTGAAATTGTACGAAACGAGCATGTTAACGTGTTTGTGGAATTTTAAATAAATACGTTTCTGACATAGGTATCTATCGTTGTTAATAACTCTAAAAATATAAATGCTGTGGTATTGACATTTACAAGCATCTAGAAGAAGTAAGTATTATTATTAATGCAGCATTCAATAATTACTCTTACTGCTATAGTTTTGCAAAAGATTAATTTTCTACACGTAATCACTTTTGGTACACCTGGTATAAGTTATTATCAAAGTCCAAGTAATGTTATTTACCATGGTCAATTTTTACGTCTTCATCAAATTAAACAAACGAAATGTATATAAAGAATCGGGTTTGATTACATGAGCGGGACTTTTATGACTTTGTAATAGAAATGATCATTTAATCAGAGATAGAATGTTCACAACTTACCCGTAACCCGTCTCTGAAAATTGTCCTTCCCAAGCTAAATTCAAGCATCCTCACAACAGCAGTGCTCTGTTAAACAGACAGGCAAATTTATATAAGCATTAATCATTTGGCTATATGAATTACTAAAAAGCGAAAGCAATTATTTTTTCTATAGAATAGATTCATTGATACTTGTAAGTCTAATTTAATTTGTACCATCATCATAATCCATTGTAATATTCTTAGTCGAAGAAATTTATTTTAAAATTTCATTGATCAAACAAAATACTGTCAATATGCAAAATGTTTAATGTTTCTAAATATTGAGCAAGTATCTGACATATAATTGAATAGTGTCGAACTAATGTTTACTCAGAATTCAGGAAAAAAAGCCATAGATTGTATTTGGTAGTTTATCGGATTTATTCAGCAAAATTCATGTCCCTCGTCCAGTGTAGTTGTTGTTATTGCTGCTGCTGTCGTTGCTGCTGCAGTTGTTCTTGATTGTTATTGTTGTTGTTGCTGTTGTTGTAATTATTATTATTATTATTATTATTATTATTATTGTTGTTGTCGTCGTTGTTGTTGTATTTTTACCTTCCAATATGCAATCACTCCAAAGTTATCCAGTATCTCCCCATTTGACGCAACCTTCTTTTGGATTGGTTCCGAGGCAGGAAGCGCATCCAGCTTTAACACTTTCAACAAGTCCTGACCCACAAATTGCTCATCCCACTAAGAGAAAATGAAAATGTAATGTATTAATAAGGGAATCAGACTATATTACAGCGACGTGTGTCAGTAAATATCTGAACAGTTTTAGCTAATATAAAAACATATCTGGATGGATGATGCTTAGACACCAATGACGCATGCTGTTGAAATACCGCTTGCTTAGTTGACTAAACTCACTTACCTCTCATATTGATCCTTATTTTTACGTTACTGGTTTGTAAGGTGCGAAAAATGAAATTTGCAACTTTCCTTGAGGGTTTTAAAAGTTTATAACTTCGGTGTTTCTCAGTCATTTGTCAGAAATAGGATGTCAAATGAAAGCTGAAACTCCAGCGCTTGTGCACACAATCTTCAAATTACGTTTGCGTATTCCGTATTGGCATATAGGAGCTATTTCTTCGAGATGAGGCGGTACTTTTTTGTAGTCTTTAGTATCAATAGAAATTGGACAAAGATTTGAACTTAATCGTTGTTTTTTTAAAAAAGCAGTTATTATGTGAGTTCTTCTCAATAATAACTAACCACTTTTAGCTAATCTGTAACAAAGATTTGAACTTAATCCTTGTTTAAAAAAACACAGTTATAATGTAAGTTCATCTCAGTTATACATATTTGAAATTACTGTGGTAAATCTCATAAAGTTAACACAAACAAAAATACAAGATAATTGAACTATACAATCTTACATTGTTTACATCGTTTTGACAATTTTTCTGATACAGAATCTTTCATAAATGGAAAACATCAATACAGGACAAAGATCCCAATCTTACAGGAGCATTAAGGTAAAAACAATTATATGCTGAAGTTACATTAATCAATTAATATAATTAATTTAATACATATTGCAGTTATTAGCAACATTTCGTATACAATGCACACACAACGTTCCTAATTGATGCATGACCCCGAGATATCTTCCCGTGTTTTGGGTATAGGATAATAACTTTGCAAGATCGCTGTATCAAAACTAACCGGCCGATTTTTTTTGAACATTTACCATTTTGTTCATGATTTATTAAGCTTTCATGTGATATTTTTTGTGAACTAAAAAGACGAAAGGGCAAACCTGATTAGGTACATTTTGTAACAAGACCCCGGTCAGTACATTCGCTATGGAGTTTCGAAATAACAACTTTCATTGGCCCATCACGCTCGCATTCTTTAACCTATCAATTTTGAACACACATGTCAATCAAGATCATGAAATTCTCGTTCTCGTGATACCATACTCATTACCATACGATAATTTTAAAGACCTGATAGAGTACTTTGAAAAAACACGTATGCTTGTATTAGCGATACAAAGATCGCCGTGTAGCCGGGCCCCTGACACTTTATCCCCATATACTTCATAGCTCAATTGATTACCATTTCTCAATAGGCGCTGGTTAACGTTTCTTGGCTGATTGTGTGATCAGTGGCTCCAATTACAAAAATGAGGACGCATTATGGATAATCCTACTCAAATAAATCCTGACATTGCCCTTGAAGTGTATTACGCCTAATTGAATGCAAGTTGTGTAGCATTCTTCAAAATGCGTCCTCGTTTTGTTCATTCTTCATGTAAGACATCATGAAATTAGTCTAGCGTGAAAACGGTTATTAATACATGTATTGATTATTTACTGATGAGTCTTTTGAGCAGTGTAACTGACAGTAACTCATGAATATTAGTTTTTGTCAACATACTACGCTATGATTGGGGCCGTGTTTTGAGCTTAGTGCAGTGTCATCTCTGTTACTCTCTGGTGTAGCGTGCAGTGGACGATAACTGCAATATGAGAAGTTTTTATCCTGCAGAATTATACTAAATCCAGAATAACTTTTTACACAGCACTCTTTCGTTTTATAAGCTGCTTAATAAATTCAAGGGTGTGCAAATTTTCAAAAGTGGACCTCTTGGAGGAAAAATTTTCTTTTTGGTATATTTTAAACTAATTTGAGTGGTTTTGACAAAGTGACAAGTAAAAAAAAATAAAAGCTTTCCAGTCCGACCATATTTTCCGCCCCAGGCTGAAGGCATTTGTAAACTGTGTACCTATGTACCTGTAAACTGACTTTAATGAAACATCAGCATAATAGACCTTTTGTGAACTGTATAAATTGCCTGTGATAGTGTTTTGGAAGGTAAGAGGTGGTGAAATTAGTTATACTATAGTGTTAGTTAGGGCGTACCCCATACGCCTTCAGCCTGAGCTGGCAGTAATTTAGGGCGTACCCTATACGCCCTAAGGCAGGAAACGGATAGTGTTCCAAGTATTTTGTGTAGTATTTTATTGAGAAACAACCTACATTTACGTGCTTTGGTGCTTTTAGGTGTTCCTTTGGTGGACATTTAGCTCTTTTGGTGGACATTTAGGACATTTGCGACGCCCCCACCGCACCATCACAACCACCCCCCCCCACCACCACACCCTACCCCACGGGCCTGCTTACCATATGCCAATCCGGGTACACGTGATCCATTGATATAAAAGACAGGACATTGGCGAAACATTCCTTCAACCAAAGTTCATCCCAAAACTCCTGTGTTACCAGGTTACTAAACCACTATAAGATAAAACAAAATAAGAGGTAGACTATTAAGAACATTGGCGAAACATTCCTTCAACCAAAGTTCATCCCAAAACTCCTGTGTTACCAGGTTACTGAACCACTATTAGATAAAACAAAATAAGAGGTGGACTATTAAAGACATTGGCGAAACATTCCTTCAACCAAAGTTCATGCCAAAACTCCTGTATTACTGAACCACTATAAGATAAAACAAAATAAGAGGTAGACTATTAAGGACATTGCATTGGCGAAACATTCCTTCAACCAAAGTTCATCCCAAAACTCCTGTATTACTGAACCACTATAAAATAAAACAAAATAAGATGTAGAATATTAAGGGCATTGGCGAAACATTCCTTTAACCAAAGTTCATCCCAAACCTCCTCTGTGTTACCAGGTTACTGAACCACTATAAAATAAAACAAAATAAGAGGTAGAATATTAAGGTGGCAGGAGGAATTGTTTGGTTAAATATTAGTTTTTCTTTTCTGCCATACGCAAATATGACAAAGAAGGGTTTACCTTGACCTTTTATTTTTGTTTGAAAGCCGCCTTCCAATCAGAAGTTGTACCTCAACAAATACTTAAAATACATATATTTAAATTATGTCTTTTATTGTTTTTGAAAAATATGTTAACCAGTTATTGACTTAGCATAAAATAATTATTTACAACCTATGCTGAGCCAACCATATATCCAAAGGAAAATCAATGTTTTTATCTGTACAGAATCTCCAATGTTCATCATTATGACAAACCTTGAAAGGCGAATTATAACTCCAAGTGTTTTCCTAAAATAATACTTATTGAGTCCTTAGTTTTCATAATTTAATATCTTAACTACGGTATATAAATGTAATGCTCACATTGGCATTAAGCTAGCCTATAGCTGTCTTTGAAAACAGCAAATCATTATAACTTTTTAGAAACTATTTATACGCCTTTAAGATGCACAACCTGTTTATTGATGTATATAAAAGCCATTGCAATTGATATTTTTACCTTTATGACTTCTAACTTACAAGTTAGCTTAAAGCTATAATAAAGATTTCATGTGTGCCGTGTCGTGTTACACGAGACTCCGCATCGCACCGAAAGGTGATATTACAATTTGCTGCATAAAGTATTCGTGCTCGGGGTTGTCGGAAGGGTTGCAAAAAGTTCATTCTGTTATACTTATTTTGCTGCTATATTGGTATTTCGATACAAATAATGATGAACCAATATAACAATATTGCCCGAACAATAATTTTTGTCAATGTAAAACTACAATATCTTAATGATTCACCACTAGGTATACAATTAGCCAGTTCAAATGTTTTGTCCGTGCATAACAATGCATTTTGTAATCCGTAGTAAAATATTTTGTTAACCCATTACTTATTCTATTCACTGGAGTCAATAAGTATACATAATCCCCACTTGAGAAATTGCAATCCTTAACAACCCTTTAGTGTGTACACGATAAAAAAAAACACTAAAAACCTCTAGACGTTTTTGCTTTCTTCGAAGACAATACCTTATCCTATACTATGATTGACAGGCCTCTTTTGTGCGGTAAAATTAATTCGATACTTCTTTTGTCATTTACGATTTAGTTTACAAATGTAAACTAAATCGTAAACTTTAATGAGATAACTTACGACAAACTTGAACAGGCTAACTGTATGCAGCGCCCCAAGAAGCAGCATTCGCACAGAGGACCAACCGACTTTACGTGACTTCCGAACCACGGAGCAATTAAATTAAAGTTTCTTGCCCTGGGTAACAAGAAGACATGGTTCGACTGGCAGTGCCGCCACCGGGGCTCTAACCCCCAATTATCATTCTTCAGCAAAGTTAATTTCCCCAGATTATGATTACGACCAAAATTTAAAAAAAATCAGTTGGTTATAATCAACATTTGGGGAAACATTATCAAACATAGAACATTATTATATATTGCAATATTCGAATGGCAAGGTCGCCATGTTTGCTATGGTTTGGCCATCCTTAACCACAATTTCCGTAAGAATTGTTGTTTCTAACACATGAACACCGACAAATTATTCGCCAATAACACGAAAAAATGAAATGACATTTCCCGCCAAAATATTTTAGTTGCAGCAGACGATACTTACCTGATGGCCTAATTCATGCGCAACTACAAGTGCTACCATTTGCAACCTTGTACTTGGGTTTTACCAAGTTTTGACAAGTTATTTGCCAATAACACGAAAACATGAAATGACATTTCCCGCCAAAATATTTTAGTTGCAGCAGACGATACTTACCTGATGGCCTAATTCATGCGCAACTACAAGCGCTACCATTTGTAACCTGGTACTTGGGTTTTGTTTTCTGTTAAACAACATATTAGGTTCACGAAATGTCAACAAGCCCCAGTTTTCCATGGCTCCTGCCGCAAATTCCGGTACAGCCACCATGTCTGAAAATATATGAAAAATTATTCATATTGTAAGTTGAGGAATATAAACAGAAAGACAGAAGCAATATATTCGCCAAAGGAAATGAATAAATATACGGAAATATCGGAAATAAGCGCGTGACTAGATTTTAAACTGCTCTTCTCTAGTTACGGTGGCAATATTGGGCAAAGGTTTGTTACGTTTTTAAGTAATGTATCTTTAAATTTGTATTTATGTCTTCCATCTTGAAGATATAAAACACAACGAGAATGCAACAGTGGTGGACCAAGGATAGACATAGACCTGACGTATATGGTGTGCAAAAAGTTATCATTGTCGTATTTTATCAAAATATGTCATATCATTGTCTTATACTTCCTAAACTCTATTAAACTGAACTATGTTGCCTCTGTAGCTAAAAGTTGTTGTTACCAATGATCTAAATGGGATTTATGACGAAAAGCGCCATCAGAGTTTGATTTTCAATATTATGTCAGCACCTTTGGACGTGGTCCTCCTTATAAGCCTTTTATTGTAAATATAGCGTTGCATAAATATTGTCCTTTAGTATGGTGCATCGTTTTTGATACATTTTGAGTGAGGGTTTGCTGGACATTTTTTTCGACATTTTGGGGAAAATTCTTCGAGATATTGAATTGAATATAGCATTATAAAAAACGCCTGAATGTACAGAGATCCACTAAATCTGGTAAAGTACAAGATCCACCTAAAATATTGAAAATTCGATCAAACACGGTGCAGGGAAAGTCAAGTTACACATATATGCATGGACTCTGCCTTTCAATAGTAAAAACTCAGTTTACCCTGTGCAAAGTAGATGTAATCTACATCAACGAGAACCATACTGTGGGCAGTCACTTATTGCACACCCTATATATAACTTGGTATTATAAACAATGTTATATAACTGTAAATCATATCTTGATAAGGTCGTGAAAAATGGGCAATAAGAACAGTATCAAGAAGTCATTATCGATCTCATGCGGCTCCTCTTTTTGCAAAATATAACATTCTGACTGAATAATGATACTTAACTCTGGAACTTAGGGTTTCCATGTTCAAAAACCACATAAATGATTCACACGATTTCCAGAAGTCAAGTTATGGTCCGTCAAAGGTTGTCAGGGAGTAAAACGTATAACTGAGATAAACGCGTTCAAAGGTCAGTAAGCCCTATATTTTCTGTTGATTTTCATAGAAAATATGCAGATTTATTTCACATTTCCTATCACTTTCTTGAAATGAAACTTTGCTGGTATTTTGTAGTAAGTACAAGGATTTCGAATCTGTCAAAACATCAATTTCGGCAAATTACGACCTTGACATGTACTTTCACCTGTAGCGCAAAATGTAGCGGCATTTACTGCTCATACGGGCTGGACGGCAACATATATGAAACACAGTTACCAAACAAGACATATGAACTGAATATTACCCGAAACAAGAAGTTATTTACTGATCATGCCATTCGCACTAGTGGTTTTGGAATTCATTATCTTATCAGATTAAAGAATCAATAAATGTGAACCAATTTCGAAAGCGACTTAAGCAAAATATCATACTAACTTATGAGTAATTTTGAGCCTGTCCTTTGTGTTGTCTGTAACTTTTTTGTTTTAAGGGAAAGACAATTCACAGACCTCATTGGCCTTCCGGTCTTTTCCTCCATAAATTGTCTTTTGAATTAATCGTGTTTTGTGCTTATTATTTTAATGTATTTTCATGGAAATATAGAATATATGAATAAGAACTAAACAATGCTCTATAACTGTATTCAAAACGATTTAAAAATAAATAAATACAACAAGAACAACAATAACAAATAAGGAACAACAACAACAAAATCGATGGAATAAACAAATAAAAAGGATTATATATTCGAAAGTAAAACAAACTAGTGTAAGCTGTTAATGTGAAGTATAGTTTAATATATTCAATAAAGCAGAACATCAATTTCACTCTGTAACATAATTGCTTTCAAAAATATTGAATATCTTTGATAATATCCTTTGCATTTGATATACATTGCTTATACTACTGTTATCCATATAACTTGGAAAAATGGCATTTTGCCTATTAAAAATATACAGACGTTTGTTTTGGAGGCAGTCACTGCAGTCAGAGAAACAATTTGATGCATTAAAACCAACTTAATATTGAATATTTGTGTAATTCTGTTAAGTATGTCTTCTCTGAAATCAAAAACTCCATGCTGATTTAAAATAAAAGTTATTATGGTATACCCGGTATTGGCTCACAAAAAGAACGATCAACATGCTGCGAGTTGATTTTTTATCTAACAGTGCCAAAATCTACTATTAGTGATACGTCAGGGAATACGAGAAACATTGAACACAAATTTAATTGTTTTTTGTAACACAAATTATATTGGGTTTTTGTAATGTCTTGAAATTCTTGTGCCTTCGGGATTTGATGATCAATTTGTTAATGAATTATGCAAGGAAAAGTTACGATTTGGGGTAATACTGTAGAATCAAGATACACGGCAGTTTATGTATGAAAACGACATCAATTCTTAAATTTGGTGCGGTAATTGATTAATAGCTTAGTTTTAGTTACAATTTAAAATGGATTAATGTGCCTGGTGGTGGGAAATACTTTAACTTGTAATACGTATTAATATTCAATCTACTTAAAAGTTGATGATTATTTTGGGGGGTTATGGAAGTAAGAAAGCATCAATTTGTGATACACTTTGAAATCAAAATATACCAGTTAATGTATTTAAACGACAAATTTATGGTATGTGTGGTATCAAGATGACATTAATATACCAATATTTAGGCACGTTCACCTTTTGAACGCAAACGTTCAAAATATCAACTTTTAAACACCTGGGATGCCTGACGATCGTGTTCAAATTAATTTTTTGAACATATGTCAGGTGTTAAAAAGTGTAACAAATGTAAAATATTTCATACTTCAAAATTATGAGCAATTT
Organism: Ophiothrix spiculata; assembly: GCA_000969725.1. Taxonomy (NCBI): domain Eukaryota; kingdom Metazoa; phylum Echinodermata; class Ophiuroidea; order Amphilepidida; family Ophiotrichidae; genus Ophiothrix; species Ophiothrix spiculata. The sequence goes on from JXSR01S008558.1 coordinate 129,968, forward strand.
TGATTTTTTTGAAACTTTGTAGTACACTCTAAGAAATGACCGTATTTTTACGGTAGAAAACCGGTATTCTTTAACGGTGAATTCCCGTAAGAAAATATTTACGGATGAAATGTAAATTTTTACGTCTTTTACGGGATTTTACCGTAAATGTGTGGAAAAAACGGGGAAGTTCCGTAAATTTTTAGCAAAAAAGACAATTTGACACCACAGAAAATATATACTAAATATAAGATATATTTGTAGTTATTGTACTAAGGCTGCATATTTTCCCTTGGTGTGGCCAGTAAAATACCGTATATTAATTTACGGCAAAGTTGTAAATTTTACGGTAAAGTGTTGGCAACAAAATTGCCAGTGATTTTACCGTAAAATTTACGGGAAATTTCTTAGAGTGTAGCTTTCTTGTGTTATAAACAGCATGCTATGAGAATGTATCGTGAGTGTTAGAACACTAGCGTCTGTTCGGTAAAATTTGCAGTGTAGACAACAGTAAACTGTGTTTAAAACTCACTTGCGGAACGTCTGACTTTCTGTCTCCCTCAAGTACAGTGTACATGATCAGTAATATTCCTGGCTTTGTTTGATATTTGTGCCGTCATATCAAAAGGTACCTTTAGGGTCCCAAAATGAAAAAAAATGGTCTCATCTGAATCTGAAAGATTATATTTTAAGCTTTAAAATGACACCTTGCTTTTGGGAGTTCGATTGCAAAGTTACATCCAAATTGGGATGAGGCTGATTCAGAAAACTATAGTTCTGAGAAATATCAAGTTTAAAGTTTCTGTACTGGTAAAACTTGAATGGAGGAAGGATTTTTATCTCGGTTTTTAAAACATTTGTCTTACGTTTCGGATGGATGTTGGAACCTGATTAATATGATAGAGTACACTTCAAAGGTAACGTTTCTGTTGAAATTAAAAATTCGACCTTGGACATGATTTTCGAGCTGGAAATCGGGACAGCAAGCGGGAAAAATCGGGAAGGACAAGAAAAATGAGAGCGAGCAGCTGCAAAACTGCTAGACAGGACCCATGGGGAAAAGAAATTGTGTCAAAAGATGTGCAAAAATCGCTTTTTTTTTTGCATGTCAGTTTTTAAAATTGACTTGAATTTATTTTGGGTGTACGAAAATGGAGTTTTGGCCGGGAAAAATTGGTATGGGAAGAAATCGGT
>JXSR01S008559.1:9008-21835 GCA_000969725.1 Ophiothrix spiculata
ATTAACACAACAGTTTAATCTATCTATAATTAACATTTAAACAAACAGAATTCTGTAAGTATCAATTCAAATCATAATATCTTGAATTCTTTAAAATAACATTAAAAGATAATCTAGATAATAAATGACTGATTTAAGGCCTGAAGAAAATCCCCGAATAGATGTTGGAATATGCTAGGATAGTCAAAGCAAAGGTTATTCACATCATAAAAGCCTATCCTTTTTGTGCAATATGTAACATCATTGATCAAAGTACCAAATAAGATATTTATTTTAAGTAATTTTATCTTAAAAACATATTTCTTTTTCCTCTTTCAGTAATCATAACTTGACACAGATATAAACCATTAAAAGCTAACAGAGTCACTGATGTGAGCTAGTGAGCGAGACAGTAATGATTTTTCTTAACAATGAAAACTGGCTTTCATTTCCTTTTCTTACGGCTATTATGGTGCTCCATTAAGATATCACAGCATCGTATGTCTCTTTACCACAAAACTGACTCTTTGTGATAGACAGTAATGATTTTATACGACTTGATTTCATTTTGTCTAATGACTAGCATTTTTGTTGTATCGGAAATTTGAGACAATACTGAGCTAGGACACACAATGAGATTTGTTAGCTTGGATATGAAATCTAGACTTTAGGTCTGTTTTAATATTTGTTCATCCAAAAAATGCTCCAAAAAATTTACACTAATAACTGATACAGTTATTGTTGAATTGGAAGTAGAGCTTACCAACATCACTGATGGCATAACCAATATGATGAAAATACAAGATGATGACACCATACCAGAAACAGATTTCTGACTATAAAGAGGTTGTATTCATTATTTATTGTGTACATTTTTTTATTATATTTTCTAGGCCATCCATTTTTTTTAAAAACAATTTTCTAACACAATTTATTAGATATGATACCATGCAAATAACAAATGGAAATTGTTGGAAGAACTGCATAGGTGAAATAATGATAGTTGAGATATAAATTGAATTTTCTATTACAAGATGGAAATTGAATTTGCATCACACCGATCATTGTCATGTTTCCTCTTTCAAGTCACAAGTGATTTGATCAGTAGTCATTGCACATAATCATTTTGCAGACATTGGAGATGGGATAGTCTTATAAAAGACTTGATTCTTGGTGATAAACACACAAAAGTACGTGGAAAAAAATAAGAATATGAAAGTACAACAATATGCAAATGAGCATCAAAAACACAAAGAGTCTGCCTGAGGTTTTCTCACCTGTCGCCAAAGGCTCAAGATATTCTCAAAAGGTAAAACTTTGTTAAGTTTCAAGTGGCTCATGATCGTTTGTTGTACTTTCTAATGCTTTTACAGAGGCTGTAGCAGTCTAGCGATGCATGGCCAAGTTTTTCATTCAATATGCCAGACAATATATGCAAGGTGCCTCATCAATAAACATGATTCAATTTCCTAATAGCGATCCCATCACATCTAAAAATCATCTTTGGCCAGTTTCCAACTTTTTATATAAGTAACAGTATTGAATTTTATCTTAAATAAAGACAAAATATGAACAAATAGATTTAGTTTAGCAAATTTGAACTTTTCTCATCTACAATATGCCATCACTATCCATCATTCACTATTTTCATAGTACAATGTCCAATGACTTATTGATTATTCAAGTCAGTCAATTTCTTTCACATCTTGGCCTAATTTCCTGACAATAAACTAAATATTTAATCAAATTGATAGTGAATTTGTAACAGACTGACAGGTAATTCATCATGTGATCTACCAAGATATACTTTGATCAACACTTAATAGGCGGGCTATTCACATCGTGAATTGATACAGACAAGCGTGTGCGTAGCTGGACACAGAATAACTGCAGAAGACGCAGCGCGCGGTGCACGTGTGACTCGCGCATCAGCATCTACGGCGCGCGTGTAACTGGGATTATTATGTTTACTTGCGGAGGAAGAAAAGCCTCATAATCCCGCCTATTTAGTGTTGATCAAAGTATAGATGTGGTATACGCTAAAACCCTCAAAAATCATGCCGTAGTAGTACACATGTTATGCATGCTACATCTTTCAGTTTCATTTGCTGTTTCAATGAATGAACATGCCTAAAGTCAAGTATAGTTACATAAACAAAAATGTTACAAATTGTGTTTTATAAGCTGTTTCCAAAAATGAAAATGCTACAACTTGAGTATAAATAGCTGATCACATAAATGAAAAATTCTACAAATTGAGTTTTAGTAGCTGGTTCTATCAAAGAAAAAATTAAGAAAATATGTGTACATTTACAAAGATGAATTTAACCTAATTCATATGTGTGCAGAACAATAATTAATTCTATTAAAACAGGAGCACCAACCAAAACAAGACACACTGTTTTTTTCTTCAAGCTTTGTTTTCCTGAAAATGAACAAATGAGTAAGTTGGCTCTTTGGAAAACTTACTAAAAATGTACTTTAAAATATATACTTTGAAATGAGAAATTTTGGATAGTACCTTGAATTTGTACTTTCCATTCAGTTTACATTATTTGTGAAAAACTCTAGCTGACTTAGGTTTATCAAAATTGATGCATATAGACTAGCTATCCTAGTCCCAAGCTTACCACATATCATAACAAAGCCCTGAGCAATCCATACCTACAGTTTGAATAATGTGTAAAACTCCACCTGCTTGAAGCCCTTAAGCAGCTGCAGAAACGCAATCCTTTCTCTAGGGAGGGATGGGGGGAAAGTACCTATGCCTGGTACCTATTGGAATTTTCTATTAACCCTTTCCAGTTGGACCACTGAATTTAATTGTAAACTGACTTCTAAAATAAATCAAATTTATCTTTAGAAATATTCTACACAATTCAATGAAACATCAGCAGTAGACCTTTATGAACTGTATACATTGCCTGTGATAGTGTTTTGAAAGGTAAGAGGTCGTGAAATTAGTTATACTATAGTATTAGTTAGGGCGTACCCCATACGTCTGAGCTGGCAGTAATTTAGGGTCCATACGCCCTACGACAGGAAAAGGTTAATGTAGATAAAAAAAGTTTTTGAAGAGTGGAAAAAAAGTTTTGGTTTCCAATTTCTTCAATTTCCAACATTTTCCACTAAATTTTCAAATTTTCTTTTATCTTCTCTACGTACCGTCTGGCCCCTTTCTTCTTTCCTGACGTCAGTACAATTTTCCTGGTGACTACTTAAGGAGGCAGTAAGCCCCACCTGCCCCTCCTTATGTTATGCTACAGGATATTTAGTATTACTGGGGTGCCAACTATAATAGACGCAACTATTTTCGTTAAACCAGACTAATGCTACACAAATTAGCAATTAAAAATTTCGCGCAGAAATCATTTTAATAATTCTCATAAAGTAATCTGTAAATTAGAAGTGTGTCCATTGAATCAATATCCTATTAGAAATCCCTTTATCCTGTTATTAATTGTAATGCAATCTATTGATTGAATTGTGCCTGAAAGCGCAGCACCTCAACATGAGGTCACACTGAATTCCAAGTTTTGTGGGCCGCACATTGAGCGACCTAATATATTTCATACCAGAATTGATCACAGTTTGCATGATTGATTTCACTTCTTTTAAACAAGTAAAACAAAAATAATTCATTGTCAAAAGTTTTTCCAACAATAGTGAGAATTTCCCAGAGTAATGTAAGAGAAAATGTAGTTATTGTGTTTTGAATATTCTTTTAAGGCTTATAAACAAGAATAATCTGTAATGACGTAATGATAAATGTGCATTTGCCGCATATAATTCCTGACTTCAGTAACATCAATATGGCAACATTCAACATTGCTGTCCATGAGAAAACAAAGACCATTTCTATAGGTTCCTCGCTGGTATTGCCAGTTTATGAGTTTTATATCCCTAGACGGATAGGATTGGAAATCGCTATTATCATGATTATTATTATTATTATAATGATTTGAACAGACCCCTCTAGATGGTAATTGGTACTTATGCTCAGCATAAAAAAAATGTTGTAAAAGGGCATCTCCGTTTTAGGAAAAAGGGGTTGTTTTTAGCACAAAAGTTACGCCGTTTAGGGTTGTAAATTCAAACAACCTCTCCCATGCACTAAGGGTCATTTATCACTGTATGTCACTCAGTTGAGTATTGTGCTAGCTGTATAGATATTGCATAAAAAGTATAAAAGCAAGAGAAAATACGCATTTTGACTCAACGTAAATAAATGAAAAGACTTCAAAAACTTCAATACCCTATTCACTCATCTAATTCAACTATTTTCCATCTGACAATCTCCTTAAATTAACAAAATCCCCATTTCCAAACGTTTGGCAAATAGTCATACTACATGACCGACACTTCATTTCAATTATTTTAACAATTTTTGGCACGCTAGTATGAAAGTGCTCAACTGTAACGTGATCTAAATTCCGAAAATGTGTAGTTGAATTGGACAAGTGGATACGGTATTTTCAAATCTAATTTGCAAGAAAAAGGTATAACAATCGTACACCATTACGCATTTTGGGGTGCGATTTACATCATCTTGTGGTATTTTCGGAGTATTTTTCGCACAACAATTATGTCCAATTTTGAGGTGCTCTGAGGCTAAAATTGTCCATTTTGTAAAGATTTGACCAAGTACATGTATACTCTAAAATATATAAATCTTGTTGGGTCAAGAGAATGCAACCAACTGTTTTTCCATGTGTTCTTGAAGTTTTATATTTACTGGAAAAAAATCCAAAAAACCAAGGGTCTATTTAATTTGGATCGACTATAGCTCTGATCCAACCTTATCCAGGGTTTTCTTAGAAGCTGATCAATACCTGATTTTCTGTGTCCTCTGCATGTTATATTGGACTTCAGCTCAATTTCCTTATCCCTTGGAGAATACCATGTATAGTCCTCATTTCTATATTATACCAATTTCTTGTTCACCCTAATCTTTATGAGATATAAACCATGCCACATTAAGTTTGAATCTCTATGAGATATAAACTATGCCATACTTGTTTTGACCTGGTTCCATCCCATCCCAATTTAATTCAATCATAGACATATACCTTACATGAGATTTGAATGTAGAACAATCTCCTACTTAAGGGGATTTCTCAGAGATGCAGTTGCTTACGACTGCTGGATAACAATTTTTTTCATAAAAAGTAAAAAATCAAAAAAATGTTTGCATCCATTTTGCGTGCGAAAATTCAATGCACACTGAACGCATGCTTTACTAACCAATTTGGTTAATCAGGCACCGCATAGCTGCGTAATATATACGCGGGAAATTATGCAGATGCAGATGTGCCTTCAAAGTAATCAAGTTTTATCTAAAAAATGCCAGTTTTTGTTGTTTTTCTTAAAAACTAACCTGATGACTATAATTTTTATGTCAGTATTTTAAAGTGCGCAAAAAGTGCTTTTAACATATGTAAAAATTAGAAAAATAAATAGAGCATTTACTATTTTACAAGCACATAATGATCAACGTTTTGGGCTTTCCCTATACTTTGTATGGTAAATCGGGTTATTTTTTGGGAAAACATGTACTTTTTGAAATGCCTGTATCTCAAACACGAGTACAGTGACCTATATTTTTTTATTTTAGATTTGTTATCAGCACAAATAAATCTACCAAATACTAAATTTTTAAGAAAATAAATGGAGGATTTGCATCTCTGAGAAAACCCCTTAAATATTTGACTTGCAGCTGGCAACATGTTTGAAAACACGGATGATAGGTATGGATATAGAGAAAGATATCAAAACATAATCTTTTCAAAATAAAATCTAAAGATGGCTTTTCTACAGAAATGACCTAGTTAAGGTTTGATCTCTATATTTTACTATAAATCTATAAATCACATTTTCCAATTCAATATGAATCCAAGAGTCCTCTATCTTGGATGACTTAGGTTTAGTTTGTAAGTTGTACTAAAAATTCAGTGCCCTTCTGAAGGAAACTCATAAGCTAGAATGACTTAATTTTAATAGATTTGTTTTTGTGGTTTGATTGATAAGAATATTCTAAGATATGATTGGTGCTTTCAGGTAATATTCCATGCTATTAATGATGCTGTCGGGTCTAAGAGATGACAAAAACCTATCATTGACTTATGTCAACAGTTTTGTTTTTGATACATTTGTTTCTTGTGTATTTTGTGTGTATCTAAAATCACATTTTGAAAAACAAAACTGGAATTTTCAATTCAAATTCATTTGTGACCCGTCATATCAAAACATACTTCTTGCCAGTTTTCATAGTCAAAGAACAGAGTAAAATATCTTGAAAAATATAAAAAAAAATATAAGGAAATTCAAACCTTCGTTTTATCATAACTCAGGGTTGTTAAGTGTAATTTCCAATTGCAAGGTACCGATTAAAAGCAGCAATGTTGTGTGTTTTCTTGAAACATAAATCTCATGTCAGATTGAAGACCCCAGGAGGTATATTTTGATATGACTGGTCACATTTAAGGTTAATCTTGATGAGAATTGGTCGACTTCAAGATATTCCCTTCCGTTTCTGAAAACAGCATCCCTGAATAGATATTGGAATATTCCACGATATTGAAACAAAGGATATTCATATGTACCCTTTTTGAATAATATTTAACATTAATCACCAAAGCTACCAAATAAGATATTTATTTTCAATCATTTTATCTTAAAACACATTTCTCTTTCCTCTTTCAGCAATCATAACTAGACACAGATATAAACCATCAAAAGCTAACAGAGTCACTGATGTGAGCTAGTGAGCGAGACAGTAATGATTTTTCTTAACAATGAAAACTGGCTTTCATTCCCTTCTCTTATGGCTATTATGGTGTTCCATTAAGATATCACAGCATCGTATGTCGCTTTAGAACAAACCGACTCTTTGTGGTAGACAGTAATGATTTAATATGACTTGATTTCATTTTGTCTAATGACTGGCACTTTTGTTGAATCGGAAATGGAGACAATATTGAGCTACGACACACAATGTGTTCTGTTAGCTTGGATAGGGAATCTAGACTTGAGGTCTGTTTATTATTTATTCATCCAAAAAATGATCCAGAAAATTTAAACTAATAACTGTTACAGGTATTGTTGAATTGAAAGTAGAACTCTTGCATAAGCAATATGATGAAAATGTTAAATGATGAGACCATACCAGAAACAGATTTCTGACTTTAAAGAGGTTGAGTTCATTATTTATCGTGTACAATTTTGTTACTATATTTTCTAGGCCATCCATTTTTTGTGTAAACAATTTATAACATGATTTATAGGATACGATACCATGTGAATAACTAAATGTAACTGTTGGAAGAACTGCATAGGTGAAACAATGATAGTTGAGAGAGAAATTGAATTTTCTATTTGAACATAATCATTTTGCAGACACTGGAGATGGGATAGTCTTTATCAAAGACTAAATTCTTGTTAATAAACACATAAAAGTATGCCGAGAGAAATGAGAATATTAAAGCATATCAAAATGACAATGAGCATCAAAACACAAAGAGTCTGCTGCAGGATTGCTCACCTGTCATTAAAGGCCTAAGAGATTCCCAAAAGGCAAAACTTTGTTTAGTTTCAAGTGGCTCATGATCGTTTGTTGTCCTTTCTAATGCACTTAAAGAGGCTGTAACAGTCTAGAGATCATGGGAAAGTTTCTTATTCAATATGCCAGACAACATATGCAAGCTGCCTCATCAATAAACATGATTCAATTTCCTAATAGCGATCATATCACATCTCAAATCATCTTTGGCGGGTTTCCAACTTGACATATATTTTTATAAGTACACTATTGAAAGTTGTCTTAAATATTAAAGGGAAAAAAAAGATTTACTTTAGCAAATTTGAACTCTTCTCATCTATTCTACAATATGCTTTCACTATCATTGGGTTTCAAATTGTCTAGGAATTGCCCATCATTCATAGTACAATGTCCCATGACTTATTGATTATCAAGTCAGCCATTTTGTTTCACATGTTGGCCTAATTTCCTGTCAATAAACTAAATTATTTAACCAAATTGATGGTGATTTAAGAATGGAATGGCAGGTAATTTATCCTGTGCACTACCAAGATGGATGTGATATATGTTAAAAACCAAAGTTATATCAAATAACATTCCGGGTATGATGTTGCGCATGCTACAACTTTTGAGTTTCATTTGCTGTTTCAATAAATGATACCTAAAATCAAGTATAGTTACGTTAACAAAAATGTTAAAATTTTTATTTTATAAGCTGTTTCTAAAAATGAAAATGCTACATCTTGAGTATAATTGGCTAATCACATAAATGAAAATTCTACAAATTGAGTTTTAGTAGCAGTTTCTATCAAAGCAAATTTCAGAAAATATGGGCACATTTACAAAGATGATTTTAGCCAAAATCATATGTATGCAGAATTAATTCTATTAAAACATGAGCTCCAGCTAAACCAAGACACATTGTTTTTTCTTGATGGCTCTGTTTTCCTGAAAATGAACAAATGACTAAGTCTGCGCTTCGGTAGATTTACCAAAAATGTACTGGAAAAATATTTACTTTGGTATGAGAAATTTTGGATAGTACCTTGAATTTGTTCTTTCCATTCAGTTTACATTATTTGAGAAAAACTCTAGCTGACTTAGGTTTAACAAAATCGATGCATATAGACTAGCTATCCTACCCTAGTCCCAAGCTTACCACATATCATAACAAAGCCCTTAGCAATCCATACCTACAGTTTGAATAATGTATAAAACTCCACCTGCTTGAAGCCCTTAAGCCGCTGCAGAACAGCAATCCTTTCTCAAGGGAGGGATGGGGGGAAAGTACCTTTGCCTGGTACCTATTGGAATTTTCTATTAACCCTTTCCAGTCGGACCACTGAATTTTAATTGTAAACTGACTTCTAAAGTAAATCAAATTTATCTTTAGAAATATTCTACATAATTCAATGAAACATCAGCATAGTAGACCTTTATGAACTGTATACATTGCCTGTGATAGTGTTTTGAAAGGTAAGAGGTCATGAAATTAGTTATATACTATAGTATTAGTTAGGGCGTACCCCATACGTCTGAGCTGGCAGTAGTTTAGGGCCCATACGCCCTACGACAGGAAAAGGTTAATGTAGATAAAAAAGTTTTTGAAGAGTGGGAAAAAAAAGTTTTGGTTTCCAATTTCTTCAATTTCCAACATTTTCCACTAAATTTTCAAATTTTCTTTCATCTTCTCTACGAACCGTCTGACCCCTTTTTTCTTTCCTGATATGTCAGTACAATTTTCCTGGTGACTACTTAAGGAGGCAGTAAGCCCCACCTGTCCCTCCTTATGTTACGCTACAGGATATTTAGTATTACTGGGGTGCCGACTATAATAGACGCCACTATTTCGTTAAACCGGACTAATGCTACAAAAAATTAGCAATTAAAATTATGCAGAGAAATCATTTTAATAATTATCATAAAGTAATCTGTAAATTAGAAGTGTGTCCATTGAATCGATGTCCTATAAGAAATCCCTTTATCCTGTTATTAATTGTAATGCAATCGATTGATTGAATTGTGCCTGAAAGCGCGGCACCTCAACATGACGTCACACTGAATTCCGAGTTTTGTGGGCCGCACATTGAGTGACCTAATATATTTCATACCAGAATTGATCACAGTTCGCATGATTGATTTCACTTCTTTTAACAAGTAAAACAAAAATAATTCATTGTCAAATGTTTTTTCCAACAAAAGTGAAAATTTCCCCTAGTAACGTAACGGAAAATGTAGTTATTGTGTTTTGAATATTCTTTTAAGGCTTATAAACAAGAATAATTTGTAATGACTTAATGATAAATGTTCATTTGCCGCATATAATTCCTCACTTCAGTGGCGTCAATATGGCAACATTCAACATTGCTGTCCATTACCACTTTATGAGTTTTATATCCCTAGACGGATAGGATTGGAAATCGCTATTATCATGGGCAATAAGACGGGTAATATTATGATTTGAACAGACCCCGGGGGACCACTCTGGATGGTAATTGGTACTTATGCTCAGCATAAAAAAATGTCGTAAAAGAGCATCTCTGTTTTAGGAAAAAGGGGTTGTTTTTAGCTCAAAAGTTGCGTCATTTAGGGTTGTAAATTCAAACAACCTTTCCCATGCACTAAGGGTCATTTATCACTTTATGTCACTCAGTTGAGTATTGTGCTAGCTGTACAGATATTGGATAAAAAGTATAAAAGTAAGAGAAAATATGCATTTTGACTAAACGCAAATAAATGAAAAGACTTCAAAAACTTCAATATTTTAAAATCTAATTTACAAGAAAAAGGTATTACAATCGTACACCATTACGCATTTTGGGGTGCGATTTACATCATCTTGCGTCATTTTCAGAGTATTTTTCGCACAAAAATTATGTCCAATTTTGAGGTGCTCTGACGAGGCTAAAATTGTCCATTTTGTAAAGATTTGACCATTTTGGAGTATATATGTATACTCTAAAATCTATAAATCTTGTTGGGTCAAGAGAAGGCAACCAACTGTTTTTTCATGACTTTTCTTGAATTTTTATATTTACTGGAAAAAAATCCAAAAAACCAAGGGTCTATTTAATTTGGATTGACTATTGCACTGATCCAACCTTATCCTGGGTTTTCTTAGAAGCTGATCAATACCTGATCTTCTGTGTCCTCTGCATGTAATATTGGACTTCAGGTCAATTCCCTTATCCCTAGGAGAATACCATGTATAGCGCTCATTTCTATATAATACCAATTTCTTGTTTACCCTAATCTCTATGAGATATAAGCCATGCCACATTTAGTTTGAATCTCTATGAGATATAAACTATGCCATACTTATTTTGACCCGGTTTCATCCCATCCCTATTCAATTCAATCATAGACATATACCTTACATGAGATTTGAATGTAGAACAATCTCCTACTTAAGGGGATTTCTCAGAGATAACAATTTTTTTCATAAAAAGTAAAAAAATCAAAAAAATGTTTGCATCCATTTTGCGTGCGCAAATTCAATGCACACTGAACGCATGCTTTACTAAAGCGTTTGGTTAATTATGCACCGCATAGCTGCGTAATATATACGTGAGAAATTATGCAGACGCAGATGTGCCTTCAAAGTAATCAAATTTTATCTAAAAAATGCCAGTTGTTGTCGTTTTTCTTGAAAACTAACCTGGTGACCATATTTTTTTATGTCAGTATTTTAATGTGAGCAAAAAGTGCTTTAACATATGTAAAAATTAGAAAAACAAATGGAGCATTTACTATTTTACAAGCACATAATGATCGACGTTTTGGGCTTTCCCTATACTTTGTATGGTAAATCGGGTTATTTTTTGGGAAAACATGTACTTTTTGAAATGCCTGTATCTCAAACACAAGTACGGTGACCTATATTTTTTATTTTAGATTCGTTATCAGCACAAATAAATCTACCAAATACTAAATTTTTAAGAAAATAAATGGAGGATTTGCATCTCTGAGAAAACCCCTTAAATATTTGACTTGCAAATGGCAACATGTTTGAAAACACGGATGATAGGTATGGATATAGAGAAAGATACCAAAACATAATCTTTTCAAAATAAAATCTAAAGATGGCTTTTCTAGAGAAATAACCTACTTAAGGTTTGATCTCTATAATTCACTACAAATCTATAAACCACATTTTCCAATTCAATAAGAATCCATGAGAATCTTCAATCTTGGATGACGTGGTTTCGTTTGTAAGTTGTACTTAAATTTCTGTGCACTTCTCAAGGAAACCCATAAACTAGAATCACTTGATTTTCATAGATTTATTTATATGGTTTGATTGATAAGAGTATTGTAAGAAATGTCAATGGGTGTTTTCAGGTAATATTCCATGCTATTAATGATGCTGTTGGGACTAAGAGATGACAAAAACCTATCACTGACTTATGTCAACAGTTTTGTTTTTTTTTCTTGTGTATTTCATGTGTATCATCAAATTTAATCTATCTATAATTAACATGTTAAAAAAATAACATTCTGTAAGTTTCAATTCAAATCACAATATCTTGATTTTTTAAAATAACATGATAATAATTGCCGGAAGAAAATCCCTGAATAGATGTTGGAATATTCTAGGATAGTTAAAGCAAAGGATATTCACATCATAAAAGCATATCCTTTTTGTTCAAAATGTAACATCATTGATCAAAGTACTAAATAAGATATTTATTTTCAGTCATTTTATCTTAAAACATATTTCTTTTTTCTCTTTCAGCAATCATAACTTGACACAGATATAAACCATCAAATGCTAACAGAGTCTCTGATGTGAGCTAGTGAGCGAGACAGTAATGATTTTTCTTAACAATGAAAATTGGCTTTCATTTCCTTCTCTTGCGGCTATTATGGTGTTCCATTAAGATATCGCAGCATCATATGTCTCTTTACCACAAAACCGACTCTTTATGATAGACAGTAATGATTTTATACAACTTGATTTCATTTTGTCTAATGACTAGCACTTTTGTTGAATCGGAAATGGAGACAACATTGAGCTAGAACACACAATGTGTTTTGTAAGCTTGGATAGAGAATTTAGACTTGATTTCTGTTTTATTATTTGTTCATCCTAAAAATGATCCAGAAAATTTAAACTAATAACTGTTACAGTTATTGTTGAATTGAAAGTAGAGCTTACCTACATCACTGATGGCATAACTAATATGATGAAAATGCAAGATGATGACACCATACCAAGTGAGTCAAAAAAACTGCAATAGTTAAATGAAAGCCATATTTTAAGAACAAGAGATATCATGAACATAAAAAGTATATATCTAAATAGATCATA
>JXSR01S008559.1:31290-44276 GCA_000969725.1 Ophiothrix spiculata
TAGTGTTTCAACTTTGTTAACATTCCAATGTTTCTAGATATTGTTTTTGATATTGCATCAATATGATTTTTCCATGTCAAATTTTCATCAATTACAACACCTAGAAATTTGGTGGAAGAAACTCTATTTAAAGACACATTATCCAAAATAATACTAATCTTCTATGCACGGAACAGCTTTGAAACATGTCCTGATAGGTCCTGATCACAGAAAGCAGAATAATTTGGCCAAAACTTTCTTAGAATTTAGATGACAAATGATGATAATGTTATTGACTTTTGTACAAACCACTATGGTGCGAGGCAAAGCTGAACATTAATATCAGCTGATATCCGGTGTCAGCTGTTTTTAATCCAAATTCAGATACGGGTATCAGAATTTTGATACAGGGTATCTAAATTCAGATACGTATCCAAATTGTGAGTTCCGCCGAACCTATATGTGAGTACTGTCTAAAATGCCAGAAAATCAGTATATGTAAAAATGGTTGAATTCAGATTTCTATTTATTGGCTTATACCATTGATTTTGCAATTATAGTATAAAATGTTATGGGTACTTTATTTCATGAGACTGCAACCTTCATCAAATCTGATAAATTACGCTAAATTTTAGTACATTTACCATCATTATTCAATTCAACTACGATATCAGAAATATAAAACCTATTCTTTCTGCCTTCAGATTTCAATAGTGCAATTACCCTTGGAATGAACCAATATACAATGGTCGCAAAATGCAATTTTTATCCTATCTGCAAGTTTATTAAAAAAAGGGTTTTCTAACTTTTATTTGTATTTATAAATCATTTACATCAGATATATAGGAACAAAGAGCAATATATGGCAAGTTGAGAACGAGAAAGCAGCCTATAAACAGAATGGCCTTGCACTTTGAAATAAACTATATAAAACAGTCAACTTAAGAAATCCTCAACTAAAATAACTTTGTATCAATAGCCCTATTTTCTTCAAGTATTTATAGGTTTTTTTAATTTTTTGTAAATTCAAAATATCCTTTACATCAGATATATAGGAACAAAGAGCAATATATGGCAGGTTGAGAAGCAGAAAGCTGCCTAAGACAGGTCATTATAAACAGAATGGCCTTGCACTTTGAAATAAAATATATAAGACAGACAACTTAAGAAATCCTCAACTAAAATTAACTTTGTTTCAATAGCCCTTTTTTCTTCAAGTAATTTTTTAGATAAAAGCACAATTAAAGTGAAGAAAAGCCATTCAATATGCAATGTATTTACTGGCAAGTTCATTTAGTAAGCTTGTGAATTCATCCAAAAGTACAAGCTTTTACGTTAAAAGCATTAAAAGCATGTCTGAATTGAATAAATGTATAAAATAGACAAAGACATCACATAGGCATCAATGCAATTACATGGTGTGTGAACAGACTGATAAAGTAAGTGAGAATGCTACCTGGAAGTGTTTCTCCCTACGGCTTGTTAAAGGAGAATGGTACGATTGCTTCAACTTTTTTTTCAAACTTTGTGAGATTTTCATACCAAAATATTGCTCATATTTTTATAATAACCAATGTGAAATTTCACAGCTGAGTTGTGTTCCATTTTGGATATAAATATGAAAATGTGTCTAACTATGGTAACCACAATCATTTTACATTGTAATGTATAGTCAGCTTTGAAATACCAAATTGCTCATACAATTAATATGGTTTGACCGATTCAGCTGAAATTTGAAACTAATACCACTTTAGTGGTCATCTTTCATATGGCATTGAAAACTAAATTTCGAAAAATAGGTCCAAGCTCCTTTAGGGCTCGTCAATTTGTATATCAATGTGACGAAAAACTGTCATGCTTATACGAAAACCTTTTACATTTATTGCAATTCATACACTCTACGTGTCATCTAACCAATCAGAATATAAATAAAGGTACGCAGAGTGGATTAACAATGCACTCTGCATGTTGCGTTTCGTTCGTGTGAATGTTATATTACTTTTATTGTGTGATGATTTATTTAGTTTTGAATTTGATAGCCATACAAAATTCCTTTTTACATAAGATGCAATATTATTTTTCTGCTGTGTATGATGCCAGTGGCATTGCTAATATTGACAGACCATTGCACTCGAACTCTGAGGAAGACAGCAGAAAGGACTGTCGAAACCGTATGGAAAACAAGTGAATTTTCAAATTGGTACTTTCTCAAAAACCTACTGCGCTATTAGGTTATTCACTGAAGAGTGTGAACTCTTTCAAAAATAATGTAATGTGTACTTCTACAGTTTGAGTAGACTTCCATCACCAGTTTTCCCCAGTGGCGTCATAATGACAGACCATTGCACTTTAAAGGATTTTCATTTTGTGAGTGAAAGAGTGAACACTTGAACCGCCGAGCTACCCAATTCTGTGTAGGTAGAATTTAACGCTATGTGCTGCCTCATTCAAAAAATGACAAAAAAAAACGCAAATTCACGATTGACAAAGTCCACGTTTACCCTATCTTTAGCTCAGAACCACACATTTTGGTGACGTCAAAAAAAGTGGGAATTGTTCTGAACAAGTTTATTCTTTTTGTGGCAATCCTATTTCTGTCTGATTTTGAAAAGTTCAATAGAAAGGTGCAATGTAAAATCAGTGTTCCAAAATGCTTTGGGTCAGAAAAATGAGAAAAAAGTCGCGATCGATACATGTCTAGAAACACCGAATTTGCGATATGTGACCACCAAGCTTCGCTGTGTCGATGTGAATGTCAGTGATAGCGCAGCGCTGAAAACAGCGATAAATTCAGCTCTCTATTTGGTGAAAATAGTGATATAGAGAATGGTTTTGAAGGGTTTGGACAAGAAGAATTTGGTGCCCTGTATAAGGATCATTACAATGGTGAAAGTGGGGATGAATTTGATTAAGCTGGTGAACACTTTAGAGCACTGGTGAAACATATTGATTGCAAATGGCGGCTTTGTATTGATAATCGAAGAGCGCAACAGTGGCCCATTGGTTTATTGTTTTAGATGCGTACTTGTGTTTTTAATACGTCTATTATAATATCCCAATGCCAAATGTTGTACTTCCATCGAATAAGGACTCTAAAGATAATTATGGCATCAAATGCGGCCCGTGGGATTTAAAGGAATATACTCAAGTTCGGGTACGATTTACATGTATTCAATAGGCTATACAATGACAGTGCAAAAATGTCTGCATATCATGTGAAATTGTGCAGTGTTTTTATTTCATGATAGATAGATTTCTCTCAATTAACAAAGAAAATTACAAAAATAATCACAATAACATTATTTTTCAGTGCAATTGTTTCATCTATAAAATTTAGAGCATATCAAAGCATATTTATGTTCAATCAGATTTTTTTTTCTAATATAACTTTAAAAATTTCTTTGATTTGGGAAACATTGTTGGCACTTTGGCACTTTACATTTGGCATCATGATTTCATAGGCTGCCTGGGCTTGGCGAAGTAAGTGTTAAGATGTAAAACACTTCTGCATTAAAATAAGAGAGGATTTAACTTTTCTATTCAACTACATTGATCAATATCATCACAAATGACCGGTAAAACATGGAACTCAAACAGACCTCCTCTGCTAACCAGCATGCACCTGTCCAGATGCTTGCAGATAGCAATCCCAGGACTATTAGCAATAGTCATCACAAACCTACGCCACCTGCACCACCTGCTAATCATCTTACTATACACATAAAAAGTATCTGCATTGATCAAGTGCAGTATATACAGCGTTTCTTTTTAATGTAAGCTTAAAGTGCTGCACATTCAACATTTCAATCTATAACTTTCAATGTAGGATATTAAATTTTAAGTACTGTAATTAAAATATGCTCATCATTAGGCAAAAAAATGTTTGGTTGTACTCCACCGGCCAACTCGATATTTGAGGCCGACCCTAATTTTTTTTAAATATATGCAACTGAAAAAACCCAAAACTTGCTCTAAAACGGCAATCAAGTTCTGAATAAGATCCGAAATAGCAAATCTTGCACTGGCTGGCCGGCGTAAAAGGTTTTAATATATACATCCTACAAACAGCATGTGAACTTAGACAGAACGGGACTGTTAAATGACATATTTTGACGATAGAATCTCAGTATAGTTGTTGTACGATGTTTTTAGGTGACGAAAGAATAAAAATGATTTTTTTGAAATATATGTTTAATTTCATACAAAATATTCATTGAAACACCTAAATATATATTCTTAAATTCATTTCTGTCAATATTTTTCAAAAACAAAATCGTTTTATTTAAAAACTTACATTTTTAACACGTTGATGTTGCGCACCACAAACACGTACTGCACGGAAATCTGTTCCATTACAGCCATGGATTGAATACAGAGTTTGCTCTTGCTGTTGAGCTAAAACAAGGGCCAAATATTCTTGTTTCTGTTTTTCAGACATTCCAAACTGTCATCAACACTCAATGAAGTTTATTTAAAGCAATACTATAAAGTATTAAAAGTGAAACGCCCCTGTCACCCATGACTTCTGATTTTTTTATCTTATTGGTATTGTTTTGGGTGGATATTAATTCCCTCCAAATGATTTGGCTGAAATTTGCCTACATTTTCTGTTATGGTCATTTGTTGAATTAAATTCAGGATCCTGAATTTAATTCCACATGTATAAGTATAGAAAAGCATGCATGTGCTTTTTATCAATTTTTCGGTGGCAAAACAATTTTTTGAGAAAATACACTTGAAAATGGTTTTAGATCATCACATTCCTTCATTTTATTTTGTTTTAGTATAAACCATTTTTGGTCAAAATCTTATGGTATTGCTTTAAGCTTGAAACCTGAACCAAATACCACCATTCTCAAGACGGAGGATTCAGAACGGAAGACGGGTCCATGTCCATGGCTTCAAGTGGAACCCATTCTTTGCTTCTTAGGTTTCCACAAGGCTGTCTTATTTAAAAAAAATATTTTAAAAAATAAATTCCGACCGACCGACCCTATCTTTTTGGACCATTACTAGTACAACCAAACATTTTTTTGGCCTTATCATAGTTGGGCTGCAAAGCAGGCAATCACTTAGTGTCTCCATTCACTTTTATTTTGAGCCGGTGTCTAGATAGCATTTGGTTGCAGCAAGTTATCTTTGTCACCAAGCAGCTTTTGAATATAGGACAAGTTATAAGTTCCTTGTCGCCTTGGTCTCCTGCTACCATGAGGTGTGTAAAGGGCATACATCATACAGGGCTCTTCCTCTGACATTCTTAGAACATGACCAAGGAAGGTTAGTTGTCACAACTTCACTTAGTTAATTAATAGTTCTGTGATAGTGTTGGCACATATTTGTGCATTAGGGACATGGTCAATCCGATCCGCTTGATTTTAAACATGATGTAACAAAGGAGTTGATCTTGATTTCCATGTCACTGAATACATATAAAATAAGCTACAGGTACTAATTTTTCTAAAACTACAAATTATTTTTCGTCCAAAACATCCACTTTTTTAAAATCTGCTCCTCCCTTAAAAATAATCCTGTTTAAGGACCTGTTCATCTGCGATAAAACATGAATATTGAAAGGTTGGCTCTTTTGAATCTTGACAAAGAAAAAAGATGTAAGATGATAAGTAGTACAAAAAGCATTCCATAAATTTTATTGTATCCCATCTAAGTTTGTCTGCTGAAAGTTGCATGATAGTGGAAGCTCATCGCTTAGTTGCTGAAGATGATGTATGATAAATGAGTTCTGTTATCAAATAGACAGTTGGACCATTTTGTTCTCCAGTTGAAAGCATTCCTTACATAATTGCTATCACAAATGACCATCTTCAAGTTTCAGGTATAATGGTCTTCAGTCATATTTGTTGTGATTATTATCTTGCTAACATAGAAAGCATAAGTTTGCCCTTGGTGTATATTAGTAGCACCTGAATATTGCATTTTATACACCAATTGCCATGATTAGAGCTGGTCAATAAACATTTACTACCCGTAACAAAATCAGTATTTGAAACAACTATTGGGTGCTTTTTCATTCTGATCATTCTGATAATAGTAAAATCTATCTCCCCTTAGTGATCTTGAGACGATCCTCTTATTTTCCTCGACCCTTGGTCTCAGGAAATAGTGCATGGTTCTAAGATCATTTTGGGACAATATAGTTTAGTAAACGGCCCTCATTAAGCAGTCATAATAAAATCCAATCAGCAGTTAACTCGCCCTAGACGTCCATGACCCCAAACATCTAATGCATGTCATATTCGCTAGTCTTGAATGATTCCGTTTAACAACAATTTCCCTTTTTTTAATAATTTAAATGTGAAAATGCAAAAAATGTTGCATGCTTCGCATACATCTTCAGATATTATGTCAATTTTCAGTCAAAATTTGCCAAGTTTTGCTCAAATTTCAAGATTTTTAAACAATTTTTAGCTGATATTAGCCGATTTGACAATTTATTTTTTTCGCACGCTACGCATGAATTTTAAAAATTATATATTTTTCCTCCGGCCATTTTTGCACAAAAGAATTTTGATTTTAAATCAATTAGCCGCCCCTCTCTTAAACATTTAACCTTCTCTTAACACTGTTTAACACTCTCAGAGAGAGAGAGCTGATGTTGAGCATGTTTCATTGAGATACATCATTTTTACTCTTGGTAAAAGATAATAAACTTCAGCTAAATATCAACCAATGATTAATGGGTGTGGTTAGCAAGACAAGCACTGCCAACCTAATCTATTCAGAAAAAGTCATTTCAATTCTGCAAAGTTTGATTAATCATCAAAAATATTGAAGATGCAATTTAACTTCAAGTCACATTAATTGTTGGCTATCTTAAATGGTTATAATGACTATAGCTAATGATAAATCAGCGCCATTACTATGATGACAAGCAATATACAGCATAAACTGCACATGACAGGGCTAAAAGCATCTCTCTGATCTTAAAGGTAGGTAAGGTACCCTATTCGAGTCACCTACTAAGCTACTCTCAAATGGTAAAAGAGTCGGAAAAATGAGTAAATGGGATGCAGGATAACATTTAGGGTTGAGAGCCGGAAGGCCGTGTCTGCAGGAAGAAAAAAGGCCGTATTTGCATGTGTCCAACAAAGGTATAAATATGGCCTTGCGGCTCTTTTTTTTCTTCCTGCAGATATGGCCTTCTGGCTCTCAAGCCTCGACATGTTTATAAGTGGGTAAATTTTACTCAAAAAAAGATCATGTCCATAACATTATTCAATTTATAAAGGCTCAATATTTATTAAGTGCAAAATAAAAATTCACTTGTTTTTAGTGATCTCCACTCAAATTGTGTGGTGTCCCACATATATTACTTAAAACAGTGACATTCACTCATTTACAATTAGAGATTACCTTTAGCAACATATAGATGGTGACACCCAGAATTTAAGGTTTAGTTTTTAGTGCATTAGAGTGCGTGGGGAGTTAACTTTTAGATTCAACTCTAATATATTGTCACTAATGACCAGTGAAACATAGAAGGCAGACAGACCTTCTCTGTTAACCAGCATGCACCTGTCCAGATGCTTGCAAATAGCAATCCCAGGACTATTAGCAATAGTCATCACAAGCCTAGACCACCTGCACCACCTGCTAATCATCTTACTATTCACATAAAAAGTATATGCATTGAACAAGTGCAGTATATACAGCATTTCTGTTTAATGTAAGCTTGAAATCCAACAAATCTACTTGTAAATGTAGGATACTAAATTTCAAGCGCTGTAATTAAAATAAGCTACATTATTCATTTTCTGAAACTGAAAACTGATAGACCCAAAGGGGTTGTAGCTATAAAAGTAACGATGATAAAAAAAACACTGCTGCAGGCCTGAAGCCAGGATTTTTTAAGGGGGGTGCAGATTTTCAAAAGGTGGACCTTTCCGAGGAAAAAGTTTCGTTTTGGTTGACCCTACACTAATGCTGCTTTCATACTCATGTAGTTTTGCAGCTTTGTCGCTACATGATGTATATTTTTTGCAAAAACTTGCCGCTTCCAGTTGTCGTAGCAGCAAAGCTACATGTCACTGAGATAATCGATATTGGCAAACTTTTGTCGGCCAACATGATTTTTCGAGTTAAAATGAATTAAACTTCCAGAGCGACATGAACCTGCAAATCTGAAAAGCGACAAAACTGCAAAGCTACAAAAGTGTGAAACGAACCAAGCGACAGAGCTGCAAGCTAAAAAGCTGCAAAGCGACCAACCATAAGTATGAAATCAGCATAATTTTAGAAAAAAGTTGTCAGTAGTTCCAAGTATTTTGTGCAAGAAATGACCTACATTTACGTGTTTTGGTGCTTTTAAGTGTTCTTTTGGTGGACATTTAGGGAATTTTTGTGGACCTTTTTTGTACATGTCAATTTTTTTTTTTGGGGGGTGCAACACACTCCCTGGCTATGGGTCATCCATTCGTAGCAGTCACACCGGGCTGGACCATAATGACTACTTTTGTTCGATTGTTATAATTCATCACCAGTTTACCACAGGTGTGATCCAGCCTCTTCTTTAATGCCAGACTAAAAAGGCTGACAAGTAAAGTAAATTCGAAGGATGAAGAGCAGAGTTTATCGAACCAGAGCACCAATGTACAAAATACCAATTGCCTTGTTTTTAGTAATTTCTACTCAAACTGTGGTATCCTATATTTAATTCCTTCCTTGAGGGTTTTGCTTTTTAGTTAAACCTCAGGTATGCCTACTCTAATCCCTCTGACATTTAAGGATTATGAACAATTTTCATAGTATCTCAAACCCACCTAAACCATATCCACCTTCACTCTGGCTAATTAGCTTTAACAAGTTATTAGGCCTAACTAGTTACTTTATTTGGGTTTTATTCTTAATTTCTTGAAAGGCTATTATCTTTAGAACAATACCAAATTATAACATTTCATTGGATTATTGATGATAAAATTTGATGCAAAAATCATTGTTAATATAATAAATCCACATTTTCTTGGTGACCACATTAAAAAGGATGACCTTATGTTATCTCCCTTATGCTTTGTGTCAGAGGTAAGATAACCAATGGATATGTGAAGTCCAATAAGCATATTTAATATTGTACCTCAGTGATGAAGGAGCGCTGTCAGCGTGATGTTGTTTCTATGGACAATATATGATGAATATCTTGGTATAATGTTAGCAGATGATATCAGCCTCAGCTAATTGACTAATTGTGAGTATGATGCAAGTCTCCACTTGTATATGCAAGTAATCACAAATGAAACATCCATATTAATCTAAAACTGTTGAACACATGATGCCAGGGGGACCAATTTCTGTGAACTGCTACTTAAAGGTGTAGGATCTAATTACCTTTTCATCCCTCACGACTCAACCGGAAGTAGTACATCTTTTGATGTCATAATTTGATGATTATAAATCCAGTATTTCAACCCAAAATAATTTATAGTTTTTTTAAAGATGTGGCATAAAATGTAAAATTAATTGGTATACCTATTTTCTATATCTTAATTACTAACATATCATCCTCATCCCCAGAGTTGCATACTTTCTTTTGCCTCTGAAAATTAAACAAAAACCTAAGGGTTAAACGCCACAAGATGCTTTTCAGAGGCCAAGGTCAATATGTTAAAAGTAAATTATACACATGTTGAAATAGGAGCCTACAAATTTCATTATGATCATGCCTGATGATGGTGTACATGTACAAAAAATGAAACTCCTGCTCAGCCAGTCAACTTTCACCAAGGCCTAATATTTTTAAAAGAATATTAGCTCTTTCTGAAGCTATAAGGGTGTCGGATCCGGATCTGCTGTTCAGGACTCTGCGTTCAATGTACAGGGTGTCCCAATAAACATTGTACATGGGAAAAGAGCTGATTTTCTCAGAAGTTATTCAGATTTGCTTCTTAAAACGTATATCACTTTAAAGCCCATGCCTTTGTTCATCATTGTTGAGCATGTGTCCTTTTCCTTCTGCACAAGGAGAATCCCTATATGGTTAAGCATTAAACACAAATGTTAAGAGGAGCTACACATCATTGATGCTTGATTAATTGACAATGAATTACAAGCCTCATGACGAAGAAGAGAAGTACCAGCCTTATGACAGCAAAGAGGAATATTGTATCTTTAGAGACATGGAAAACAGGGAAGAAGGTGTATCAACAATCAAGGAAAACAGATTGAAGGACATGCAGCTCGCTGAAGACTAGAAAGGACTTAAATTGGGCATGTGATCGTGATACTCATTCATAACTTTGAGAGCTGTCAAAAAGATTACAAAAAAGCTGTCATAAAACAATATTGGCTTTTATATACCAAAACGCAAAATATTATGCCATCAATTTATATGACTTATATAAACACATAAAACATTTTGTAACTTTTGGAAGCAATGTGGGCAACCAACCTTATTCAAAGATATCTTGTTAGAAGCCTTCTTATGGGGTGTGCAATTTTATGCAGTTTTCTATCTTTATCGAACCCTAATAATGAATCTAGAGTTGTTGCGTGTGTTGTGAAATAAGACAACTTTCTGTTAACTTTGTTTTTGGTGAATTTGTATGAAACAAATACTGTAAACGGGAATATTTTCGTGAGCAGAATTTTTCGCGAAACCAGACAATCACGACATTTTCACACGTGTTAAATTAGCGTTTTAAAGCTTTATTACATAGACCTTACACATAAAATTAATGTATTCGCGAGGTGTTATATTCGCGATTAGATGTTGATTCGCGAAATTCGCCAAAATTAAACCCTCGCGAAAATAACCCCGTTTACAGTACCATTCATTTTATTCTGTTGTATTGATTATACTGAAAGTAGGATAAAAGAAGAAAACATATAACTGCTATATCATTGCTTGTAAATTATGTTAGCATAAAGTAATGCTTTTTAACTTGAGCCATAAGAACCATATCAAAAGCTTTGACTAGATTGGTGCTTCTAACTTCTCATAAAACAAAGCAATGCAAATAATGGAAATATACACTGGAAATGGCAAATTTGGTGCTTTACCCCAAAACTCATTTATGTGGCGCATTGTAAGAAGTGGTTGAGAACCCCTGGTAAAAAGCATACAATGAATGCATTTAAAAGTATACCATATTTATAAATTTTACAGAAATTTGTTATTAAAGAAAAGGAAAAACAATTGGTAAATAACTTAAAGAAATAGAAAGAAAAGACACAAACTGCCTTTATTAGATCATTTATTGACGAATGTAAGAAAGGTACTTGGTGACTGTTTTCGATGTGAATTACTCAAGCATGGCAAAGTTTTGTATGAAGCCTTTTGAAGTTTTTTGTTAAAATTCTTAACTGCATGATTTCCAGTGTGCAAGAGGAAAATGATACAAGATGATAAAGTCAATCATATCTCTGGTTTGCATCGATGGATTTTCTTAAAATTCTCATCAATGATAGACAAAGGCATGGGCTTTAAAGTGATATAAGTTTTAAGAAGCTTGTTTGAAAATCTTCTGAGAAAATCGGCTCTATTCCAATGCACAATGTTTATTGGGACACCCTGTATACATGAAAGTAGTCTACGGATATGTGGATCTCAGATCTGGATCTTAGAGATGCACATGTATTTGGATCTGCACTCCATATAGAGGGCCCAATTATGTCAAAACTTCTCATCTGAATAGAAAGGATGAGGCTTAACAGAAATGAGACCAATGAGCCATTTCAAGGATTGTAAACAAGCAGAAGTGTCATAGTAAAAGATGATAAAGTCATCTTCTTTTGAAAGCATAAACATTCCTATTTTATTCTGCAAAGTTGATTTTCTTTCAATGTTTGTTTGAGCAGAAGCATCAGTTTCACTAAAACCTTCTTAAGCAATTGAAAAGGGCCACTGAGGTATTATAGTTAAAGTGACACGAGTAGTGTAAAGGAAAAACAAGATAATAAACAAATCACAATAATGTGAACTTGAACTTCATAGTACTAACAATTCCAACATAAGATCAAGTTTTTTCTTAAGGCATCGACTGAAACTTACTTTAAATGTCAACCTAAACAAGTGGAGCCATACACAAGACAAGCTGCAGTATACGGATTGAAAGCGCTAATACTTTTATGTCAACAATTCTTTGTCAAGTCAAAGTGTTGTGGAGGTCATTGCCCACTGTTTGAAGAGACAGAATGGAATGAAAGAGAGACAGAAGAGCACAAAAGACACACAAGATGACCACTTTATAAATTAAATGACTTATATCTGTTATATCAACGAATCCTAAATAATAGAGTTTCTACAAGGGCAATGACTTTTAAGCGCTACAAAAGTTAAATAGCGATAGAATGTACATGGGATATCAAAAAGTTTTCAAGATCATCCAGAAGGGAAGGAGCTGTATCAATGACATTGTATCAGAATGGTCACGTGTCCTTTTATTGTGCAGAAATGATATCGATGGTATTTATACTTTCTATACAGGTGCCAATAGATGTCAACATCGTGCTTCTGCTATCCAGATAAGCTGCGCGGAGAAATCAAAGATACGTGGCGTGATTGAATCCCTACATATAAATGGTTACAGCCCAGTTATTCTACAGGGTGTCCAAAAATTAACTACCCATTTTTAAATGCTTATAACTTTAAAACCAAGATTTGTATTACATTTCTAGACATATGTGTTGAGAGAGGAGACTTGTAGAATTCTTTTGGTACCAAACATTATGCAATCAGTAACCTACTAAGATAGCAAGAAGGTCTGAAAGTTCAAAGTAGTTGAGCAAATATACCATACAGTGTTGATACTCTTCTGCTACTTCACTATGACGACATGACGCCTCATATAGCTAAACGGGTTAGAATGGCTTTATTGGTTAACTTTTTCATGAACAATCATATTGCTCTAGAAAAAAAAAAAAAACCTGGCCCTTTCACTCCCATGGTTTAAGTCCGCTCGATTACTTTTTTGGGTTATCTGAAGGACAGTACATCCCAACACCCTGGACTATAACTGACCTGAAACAGAACATCACCAGTGAAAACAGGAAGATCA
>JXSR01S008559.1:45269-57556 GCA_000969725.1 Ophiothrix spiculata
GGGACGCAATTAGGATACATAATATAAGAAATCACCTACTGACCTGAAGTGGCAGTCAAAAATTGACTGTATTGTCTGATGAAGTTACTCCAAAAACAGACACAGGAAGGAATTTTCAAAACTCCCAGTTTTAAAAGGGTAAAGGGCTATATAGATACACTTCGTCGTTTTGTTTTTTTACCAAGCACTTTTAAATTTCATTCGGAATTAACATTTTCATTTTCATTTTTTCACATGGTACAATTTTTTGCATTTCGGCACATTTTGCAGTGTTTACTCACCTGTAGTGTTAGATAATTCATAGTAGATTACTTTCATTGGTAATCATTGTTTTCAAACAATACCATAATTAGCTTGGTCTTTTCATTATAATCTGTAATCTGTCCTTGACAGGTACTGTGGATTTTATTTAGAAAATTTCCAAAGCTTACCACTTCATATATCTTTACTGATAAAAATGTTCATTTGGAATTGCCACTGTATGAATTTTTTATTATTCTAATTGAAGAGTGTTTTTCCAAAACTCACTTAGTCCAATAGCTGCCACATGTTATATTTGAATAGATTATAAATACGTTATAATACTGATTTGGTGAGTTGAGTTTGCTGTCAAAGCTCAGTGCATTGACCACAATTTATGTCATATTGATCAAAATTCATTCCAGAAAGAAAAATGCGCACAATCAACAAGACAAACTCTTTACAACATGTCTAATCCCTGGACTTAGTGAGTTTTGGAAAATTCCTGTTCTATTGCTTTGAATAGTGACCCTTCAAGGCAGTGAACCGCGACCGTTTGATCGTAGTCCATGTAAGAATGCCCGACCCATGTAATATGGGGTAAAACGTGCGTCAGAACAATCTGGATAAAGAATTTAGGTTTCAAAATCTAGCATGGCGGCAGCCGTTGGACTTAGTGAGTTTTGAAAAAACACTCTTCAATTGTTTTAGAGGATTATTCCAATCGATAGTATTGTCCAGAAACTCATGGTAAATATGCAATCAGATGTCTGGATTTTACAAATGGTAGGAATGATGAACTGTGCCTAGGCCTCTACTTAATTAATATTCAAAAAATTCAGGTAAATATCTGCTTGTCTTAAAATAAGAGAAATTTAAAACTTGCCTATTAGAGGTTTTTATTGAGCTAATTTAATTGAGTATTAAAAACAATAAAAATAACCATGACAATACCAAGAACTGCCAAATCCATCTCCTCCCTGACATCTTTGAAATCTGTAGCCCAATTCCCTTGATACTATTTGAAGGATTAATCTTTCTTATCCCTTTGAACCCTGCCCATATGTATCTGTACCACTGACCTGGGCCATCCCGAAAGTTAAACAAACACAAAAGAACACCTAAACTTACTTTATTTTGATTTCCCTTGCTCTACTTTTTCATTTAACAGTAGTCTGAATTGTTCCAATAACCTGCATTCAAGAAAGAGTTCTATTTATGTCGACCAACATATTTGATATTTACGTTGTAGTCTATGGGCAACGCCACATTTGTTTAAAATTGTTAAAATTTTGATCAAATTAAAAAAAAATAGAAGGAATTTTTCACCTCTGTTGAGGAAATAAGAGCAAAATGACCCTTCAACCATGGGTACAAAGATTCATTGATGTCTCCGGATATAAAAAAAACTCTCCAAATATTCATCAATTAAAATATGAATAAAAAGAGCAAAGCTTATCCCTTTCAATCAAAGGCCACAAACCTATTGAACGCGCCTCATATATACTGAAAAATTAAAGTTTTGCTTACCTGAAAGTTCACTTTATTCTTTAACTGATTTATCACATGGATGTGACTTGCTGATCTGTTAAAAAATGAAACAAAACCAAACAGGTTATCATACATACACAATGGCGGATTTAGAAGGGGGCGTCCCCTCTTACTTTGGTAACACATCAATAAACCACTGCTTTTTAATGATTCTATTCCATGAAAATCAATAATTGTGTCAAGAATGGCAGCAAAAGCATGATTTTTAGGTATGTTAAGAACAGTTCTGAACCCTTAAACATCTTATTTTGTCAGAACAACATCTGACTTTGAGTGGGCGCCGAGGCGCTGTCAAAATTGCGCCACCATAAGTACAAAAAGGTCCACAAACAGGACACCAAAACCACAAACCACTGAAATTAGTTAAGAGTCAGCCAAAACAAAAATTTTACCTCAAAAATGTCTACTTTTTGAAAATTCCACACCCCCTGAAAAAAAATCCTGGCTATGGGACTGTATACATCTCTACAACAATAATAACACATATGGACCTGACTTTTTTCAGTCAGTTGTATCACTCAGTGGCTATTAATATCTTTAGCAACATGAACAGCTTTACATGGTGTCTACTGTGGTTCAAAGCATGCAACATTACAAGGCCTAGTGAGACCATGGCAAAATATTTCTAATAACACATCCTTGCATGAAGTTCCTCAACAAACGAATGATTTAATAAAACATCTTGCATCTTCCTCACCAAGTATAATATGAATGTATTGTTTTTCTCAAGGGCCTTTCACTTAGGGGAGCCACACATATAAAGAAGCTGTATGCATGTATGTAAATACGCTTCGGAAAGTCACTCTTAACAAGGACAACCTTAGGTTTTGAAAGTAATCCCATCATATTTGTTTTAAAACCAAACTCTTAACCGAAACAAAGTTTTAAGTAAATAACAATCTAACTCTTTACATGAATTTGTGAGGAAAGAACCAAATCTCACTAAATCCCACTTTAGAAAATCATGAAAATGTGTGAAGTCAAGAAACGTAACAGGGACCAAAGCAGCGACTCAGCAATGGCTTGCTATGGGTATCACTCGCTTTGGAATCTTGATGAAAACATTCAATTTCCATCCACCCTTTTTTGAGGAGTTCTGATTTCTCGTTTTGTATTCATGCTTCTTGCTTCTATATCATATGAGCGCCCCTTTTTGCAACCATTTCATATTTCCTTTGTCTCAGTGGACATTTATTGCACATTACAATGTGTTGAAACAAGAATATTAAAGCAGTCCATCTTTAGTTCAGTGTGAAAAGTAATTAAACGTGAATCAACACACACAATGTTGCATCCTTGATTACTGTAACTATTCATAATGTTTGGACGCATCATTTAAACCCTGTGTAACATCAACAAAACATAACCAAAAAATAATGTCAACAATGTTCATGTCTTCAAAAATCTAGCAAATTAAAGTTTGAAATTTGCGAAATGTATGAGGCTAGATCCTCATACTAAGTATTTTCCATCAGTAGGTACAAATACACAATGAAATTTAACATTAAAATTTACAATTAACCCTTAGGATATGTGGAACAAGATAAATCTGAATATTCAAAACATAGAATGATATATTCAAATATGTTTCATTCTATCCGTCATATTCAGTACATACAAATCAAAAATATGAGACAAAGTGGCATCTATCGGATTCAATCAATCCCTAAAGAGTCATGTAATTTGATGAATCATTCTCACTGAGTGTCATGTACAAACATGAGTTTCTTCTCACTCCAGGGTTGCCTCTAAGCATCTTGTCTCCTCCATCATAGAATCGTATGTCATACCAGCAATAAATCAAGTTATGATAATCAGATGCAATAACAGCTTCCATCCAGACATATTTAGATTACAGATAAACAGTAAATATGCATACTAGTATTAAAGGCATTAGCCATGTCTCTACACCTGCTGATTTTATTGCAGTTTTAGAAAGAAAGTGTTATTTGAACAACAGTATATCTAGAAGTAAATAGGGTGATTTTCAAAATTAACACTTTTTTGCATCTTCTAAACTATCTTAATTTATTTAATTTGATTTTGTTTCACATCACTTTAATAGTACATAGAAAAATATAATGAAAGGAGACATATATATATATATTCATGCTAATTGCTTCTATTAATATCGTGAGTGCCGGTTTTGCAACTATTTCATATTTCCTTTGCCTCAGTGGACATTTATTGCATGTTACAGTGTGTTGAAACAAGAATATTAAAACAGTCAGTCGTTAGTTCAGTGTGAAAAGTAATTAAACCTGAATCAACACACGCAATGTTGCATATTTGATTACTGTGACTATTCATAATGTTTGGACTCATCATTTAAACCTTGTGTAATATCAAAAACATAACCAAAAATACTGTCAGCAATTTTCATGTCTTCAAAAATCTAGCAATTGAAAGTATGACATACTAGTATCTTCCATAGGTACAAATATGCTATGAAATTTAACATTAAAAATTACATTAAACCCTAAGGATATGTGTAACAGGATAAATCTTAATATTCAAAAGATAGAATGATACATTAAAATATGTTTCATTCTATCTGTCATATTCAGTACACACAAATCAAAAATATGAGACAAAGTGGCATCTATCGGATTCAATCAATCCCTAAAGAGTCATGTAATTTGATGTATCATTCTCACTGAGTGTCATGTAATTTGATGTATCATTGTCACTGAGTGTCATGTACAAACATGAGTTTCTTCTCACTCCAGGGTTGCCTCTGAGCATCTTGTCTCCTCCTTGATAGAATCATATGTCATACCAGCAATAAATCAAGTTATGATAATCATGCAATAACAGCTTCCATCCAGACATATTTAGATTACAGATAAACAGTAGGTATGTGCACTAGTATTAAAGGCATGGCCACAACTTCTTTCTACACCTGCTGATTAAGTAAATAAGTGGATTTATTTTATCTACTAAACAATCTAATTTATTTTATTTCATTTTAATTCACATCACTTTAATAGTACAGAGAAAAATACAATTTTTCATGCTTATTGCTTCTATATCATATGAGTACCCCTTTTTGCAACTATTTCATATTTCCTTTGCCTCAGTGGACATCATATGAGTGCCCCCTTTTGCAACCATTTCATATTTCCTTTGCCTCGGTGGACATTTATTGCACATTACAATGTGTTGAAACAAGAATATTAAAACAGTCAGTCTTTAGTTCAGTGTGAAAAGTAATTAAACGTGAATCAACACATGCAATATTGTATCCTTGATTACTGTGACTATTCATAATGTTTGCACTCATCTTTAAAACTTGTGTAACATCAGCAAAACATAACCAAAACATTATCTCAACAATTTTCATGTCTTCATAAATCTAGCAATTAAAAGTTTGAAAATCTTCAACATGTATGAGGATATTCGAATAGCTTCTAGAACAGGCCTGTTCTAGAATATCCATAATAATATTTTCCATCAGAAGTTACAAATATGCAATGAAATTTAACATTAAAATTTGAACTAAACCCTTAGGATATGTGGAACAAGATATATCTGAATATTCAAAAGATAGAATGATACATTAAAACATGTTTCATTCTATATGTCATATTCAATACAAACAAATAAAAAATATGACACAAAGTGGCATCTATCGGATTCAATCAACCCCTAAAGAATCATGTAATTTGATGTATCATTCTCACTGAGTGTCATGTACAAACATGAGTTTCTTCTCACTCCAGGGTTGTCTCTGAGCATCTTGTCTCCTCCGTAATAGAATCATATGTCATACCAGCAATAAATCAAGTTATGATAATCAGATGCAACAACAGCTTCCATCCAGACATATATTTACATTACAGATAAACGGTAAGTATTAAAGGCATGACCACAACTTCTCTCTACACCTACTGATTTTATTGCAGTTTTCAAAAGAGAGTATTATAACAACGATATTATATTGACACTTTTTTGCATCTTCTAAACTATCGTAACTTAATTTATTTAATTTTATTTACATCACTTTAATAGTACAGAGAAAAATACAATGCATGAATAAAAAGGAGACACATATATATTCATGCTATTGCTTCTATATATATATATTGTGAGTGCCCCTTTTTGCAGCCATTTCATATTTCCTTTGCCTCAGTGGACATTTATTGCATATTACAATGTGTTGAAACAAGAATATTAAAACAGTCAGTCTTTAGTTCAGTGTGAAAAGTAATTAAACGTGAATCAACACACTCAATGTTGTATCCTTGATTACTGTGACTATTCATAATGTTTGAACGCATCATTTAAACCCTGTGTAACATCAACAAAACATAACCAAAAAATGTCAACAATTTTCATTTCTTCAAAAATCTAGCAATTGACAATCTAGGAACTTCTAGAATATCCTCATACTAAGTATTTTCCATAAGTAGGTAAAAATATGCAATGAAATTTAACACTTAAATTTACACTAAACCCTTAGGATATGTGTAACAGGATTAATCTGAATATTCAAAAGATAGAATGATACATTAAAATATGTTTCATTCTATCCGTCATGTTCAGTACACACAAATCATAAATATGAGACAAAGTGGCATCTATCGGATTCAATCAATCCCTAAAGAGTCATGTAATTTGATGTATCATTCTCACTGAGTGTCATGTACAAACATGAGTTTCTTCTCACTCCAGGGTTGCCTCTGAGCATCTTGTCTCCTCCACTGAGTGTCATGTACAAACATGAGTTTCATCTCACTCCAGGGTTGCCTCTGAGCATCTTGTCTCCTCCACTGAGTGTCATGTACAAACATGAGTTTCATCTCACTCCAGGGTTGCCTCTGAGCATCTTGTCTGAGTGTCATGTACAAACATGAGTTTCATCTCACTCCAGGGTTGCCTCTGAGCATCTTGTCTCCTGAGTGTCATGTACAAACATGAGTTTCTTTTACTCCAGGGTTGCCTCTGAGCATCTTGTCTCCTCCTTGATAGAATCATATGTCATACCAGCAATAAATCAAGTTATGATAATCAGATGCAATAATGGCTATCCAGGCATATTTAGATTACAGATAAATGGTAAATATGCATACTAGTATTAATGGCACTAGCCATGTCTCTACACCTGCTGATTTTGATGCAGTTTTCGAAAGAAAGTGTTATTTGAACATCAGTTTATCTAGAAGTAAATAGGTGGATTTTCAAAATTGACACTTTTTTTAATCTACTGAACTATCTAATTCATTTCATTTTATTTTATTTCACATCACTTTAATAGTACAGAGAAAAACACAATTAAAGGAGATATTTATAAAGACCTAGTTCTAAGATCTAGAACAGCCAACCTTGAACAAGAGAAGCGCATAGAAAACACATGGAGGACACACAAACAAAATGTGGAAACAAGAAAACGAACATGAGCAAGGAACCAGATACAATGAAAAATGTGTTATGAAAGAGTGAGCAATTGGTAGGCATCCAAAGATTGCTCATTATAAGCATGGTATATGGCAAAAGAAGAGAGGATGGAAAGTTTGCTGATGCTAATATAACAAGATAACAAATTGCATGAGATACTGAGTACTGAATTCAAGCTATAGACTGACAACATCACACATATAACCTGCTATAAAATGACATTGAATTTAAAATCCATTATTCAGAAGGTCATTCATTTTCCTCCCATGCAAATAGAGTGAGCACAAATAGAGTGAGCACATGACTGACACCAAGTTGTTTCCCACCCTATATCTGAAGCAAACTCACTTGAATTATTGACTACATACATAAATCATAAGTGTTAATGGCCCAATATTATCTACGATAACAAATACCTTTCCAAGAACTAATGAAAACAATAGTTTCTTGCTATACCTGAATCAATTGTAAGTAATAATTGATAAGCAGAATTGCTTTCTTGCAATAAACCACAAAACAAACTCCAGAAACAAGCTATCAGGAGCTTAATTATCAAATCAAACATATTTATTGACCTTAATTCAACAGTTTCTAGATAACCAAGGTCACATCAATTAATTATAGCAGTTGAAGAATTCAAACTTTACATAACTTATGATACATACCTCTGCTAGATGTTCGCGAAATTTTAATATCACAGCATTATTTTTGTTTGAGTTATCAACAAAGATACATACCTATATCAGAAATGTATTTTTTCAAAATTCAACAAACTTGTAA
This sequence comes from Ophiothrix spiculata, assembly GCA_000969725.1. Taxonomy (NCBI): domain Eukaryota; kingdom Metazoa; phylum Echinodermata; class Ophiuroidea; order Amphilepidida; family Ophiotrichidae; genus Ophiothrix; species Ophiothrix spiculata. The sequence goes on from JXSR01S008559.1 coordinate 53,238, forward strand.
GCATGTTCATTTTGGTGTAATTTTAACCCTCTTTCAACCCATGTGAACTTGAAATTGACAGGCCAAAAGTTAGGTAGCTTTATACCATAGTATACGGTAGAGGTACTTCTTTCCATTGATACCAAAATCATGAAAATCCGACACGCTGTTACGTAATTATGACGTCATAAATTACTTAAGGTCTAAAAATTATGTCGAAAACTGATTTTGGGCCAAAATGGCCACCAATTGAAAATTTTGCTATTTTTGCTATTTCTAAATACCAATTGGACTTTTTCTAATAATGAAAAAATTGTACCAAATTTGGTTCAATATAAAGTCTAATTCTACACGATCATTTAGAAAACAGAATGCACGTTAAAATATCACAAAACATGTAAGCTTATTATTTTGTTGAATTTTAAATCAATGCGTTTCTGACATAGGTGTCTATTTTTGTTGATTACTCAAAAACTAATGATGCTGTTATATCAAAACTTTACCAATATCTAGAAGAGAGTTGTAATATAAATTGTGCATGGTCATTTTCTACATGTAACCATTTTTGGGGACACCTGGTAGATTTATAAGTTACGATAACTTTATGTCAAAGAAAAAAATAATAAGGGTGAGCACTTACTCAGTGGAATGAGCATGATTCCTGTTTGTCATCATTTTGATTTATACTGGTCTACATAGGGATATGCTGTATACTGTGACAACCCATAGAATTGCACTGTATTGTACAGTGCACATTGAAATCATTGTGAAGTGCAACAATGTTTTTGGACTTTGGCGTCTTTCAGGCGTTCTATATCGGCCATTTTCACCCAACTTTTCACAAATGTATAGTTCAGAAACTCAAAATTATCGGATTTTGACACACCGTTGATCTAAAGACATCCCTTAAACAGTTTCTTTTTGTGCCAACTGTATTTACTACTTACCAAAGCTCTTCATCTTTCAGTTTTATCCACTGTTGATAACACACTTTTTCATCCAATATCTACTGCTGACCACCTCATCAGCCATACAATTGCCTATAAATTGCTATCCATTTATGGTAATCTTTTGCCTCAAGCTTTTTCTAATTCTTTTGACCTTATACCTGTTCTAGTTGTTTTTATCAAAAACTATTTTGGAAAAAAAGAACTATATATATTATTCTGTTTTGACAATTTCAGGCAATTATTCAAATCAATTTTAAAGGGGCATTGGACAAAATTTCAAATTTTTATTTGTGGATGATATACACTTAAAGGGGCAATTCATGATCCACTTTTCACCCTCAAGGTCACCTCTATCAAATTTGATTTTTTTAGCTTATAAGAATCCTCAACTGGTATATGATACGATCCCCAAACCATTCTTTCATATGTGCTTGCATTTTTGAGAAAAGTGAGAAAATGTGCCATTTTCTATTTATTGTCGGGGCCCCGACAGTAATTACAACACAGTAGCCTATGAGGATTTTCAAAATGCTTAAAAGCTCTGTAACTTGGAAACGAATGGTCGGAATCAAGTGAAATTTTCAGTATATGTTTATTTTGTACTCTTCTTTACATTTAGCTAGAAAAGAGGCCACATCAAAATTGATGAATTGCACCTTTAATATGTTAGAAATAAAAGTCAATTACCAAATATCAGGACAATTTTGATCAAAACATTCAGATAAGCCAGAAATTAATGTGTTACTTTGTCTGTTGACCTTGGGAATGAGGCTATTCTCTAAACATATGTGCTGATGCTATATGCCAAGACATAGGCAAAGATTTATTTGTAAAACCTCCCTTTCACATCATAGATTGCAGATAAATCAAACTTTAATTTCAAGTTTGCATTAGACCTCCTATCCTGAGAATGACAATTTTAAAGTTTCAACTCTAGGGGACAGTATTTAGGGTTGTCGACAACAATAATAAGAAATAAAAGAATATCTAAATAATTTGAAATACAGGATTTAAATTTGACAATGAAACTTGCATGCTGTCATTATAAATGCTAATACTTCAAATGATGCAAAAATCTCAAAATGTTAGGAGAGAAAATTGGGGATGATCCTGAATTTGTCCAATGCCCCTTTAATTACTCCTCTGAATAAGTCTTATCTGCTTGGTGAATCAAAACAACCTTCTTTTAAGATTTTTTCTAGATTGAAAAAAAAAGATGCACTGTCCAACCTGAATCACACATCTCAAAATGGTAAAATTATCAAGTAAACACAAACAACAAACAATCCCACATTTTTATATTTCATTATTTGGATGACATACTTGTGTGTGACCAATTTCTGGTGTATGGTTTCTGAAATTTCAAAATACCAAGTATAAGTTTCATATTTAAGGGGTTTCCCATATGAATCGGGTGCTTAATAAAAGGAGAGCAATTTGTTTATTTTATAGGAAACATTGTTTGCCCCTGTTTCAAGTAAGCCATTTCAATGCAGATTGTATGCATATTTGATGGTTAATCACACCATCGCTGCATTAAATATATGTAGGACATAGATGTGCCATCAAAATAATCAAACCTTTCTTTACAATGTCTGGTTTAGTATTTTATTTTTAAATTTTGAAAAGTAATACTAGTAATACAGAGACTGGGTTTTTTATCTATATATTTGAAGAATCAAAATAGCTGTAACATATGTGAAAAACAAAACACTTGGATAATTTGATATTTAAGAAGCACAAACTTTTTGATTTTCCCTATAAAATTGTGTAGTAAATCATGTGAAATGTGGACAAAATATGTAATAATTGATGTCTGTATCTAAAAAAAAAGCACTGTGGGCTATTGTTTCTATAAAAGATTCGATATTAGCATAAATAAATCTACTAAGTATTTGATTTTTATGAAATTTTTAATGGAGATTTTGAATCATGTCTGAAACCCTGTAACTTACTTACACAATTTTTGTATGTCATGTACCAAAACAATAGTTAAGAAGTTAAGAACTTATCTGAATGTCAAAAATTTCTGAAATCACTGTATGTATGTCATCCGGGGGCTGTATTGTACAATTACAATGCTCAACATTAAAACTCAAAATCACAGATATCAAATCACAAATCTTATTATTGGCAAATTACCAGGCATGTTCCCACTTGGGATCAGATCATTAATATTATTGGATGTTTTCCTTATCACATATTCTAACATGTTTCACAGACGAAACAACTCATTACTGTCTGACAATGTTTTGTTTGACTATTCACAAATAAAATCAAGCAAATGTGTGTAACCATAGCAACTGCATGTAAGATAATAAGAGTAACCATTCTTTGATAAATCAAGTATGGCAATTTAAAAATTACTCAGAAAATATAACGATACACTGCAATACACAAATATACACACTGTCTGTACAGCCAAAACACAATTCTATAGGCCTACTTTGAGGCTAAAATATAATGCCACACTATAAATCCAAAAGATGATGATATACTACATAGCCAAAGGGTACATTTATACTCTGCTTCAAAGCAAAATTGTCACTACCAAACAATCGCTACCAATCATTTTGTTGTAACATCAGACTAAAGGTGGCCATAGGTGTTTTTGGTTTGTGAACCTTTCTTGATTTCACATGCCATCTTTGGTTACAAATCGATTTTAAGTTTATATACCGTTATTAGTTTTGGGAAAGATTACAAGCTGAAAGCAAATTTGGGCTTTTACTTCCTTATTTGATGGTTTAAAAAAATTGAAACAGTAGTAGGCCTTACATTAAAAAACCCTCACCATATTTAACAAGAGTCACATGATCTGTGAAAAGTTGATTCATGGATCATGTCAATATCGAAGCAACCTTTGTGGACTGACTGCAAAGGAGGGAGTGATGAACGTACAACCATATCCTTGATGTTAGCGCTTCTACGATAGGCTACCTTTGGTGGGTTTGGTATGGCGTTTTTGCAAACATCGGAAGAATGAAGGATTGGCAGATATTTGCAAATGATCTGTGTGTGTGTGTTTGGTGTTTATCATTTCATCTTGATTCAGCATTTTCTAAGCTTTAAATTAAACCTCACTTGTTGAAATTGATCAAGGCGATAAAATTTTACAACCGAAAATCTACTGGAAATTCTTATTATTTCTTTATTTTTTGCTGCCTATTTTCACCAGTTTCTTGCAAAGAACCCCCTTTCAGGTTGAGCCATTACATATCTGCTCATGACCAACCCACCATGTTTTATTTTATTTTACATCTTGTTAGTTATTTTCTGGAAATGAACCCATGTAGTGTAACTGGATCCCTTCAGCAGCAAGATTGTCAATTTACAAAACAGAATTCACTGTGCTGACTTTATCCAGCATAATTGTTTGAATGATTGATG
>JXSR01S008560.1:25412-47294 GCA_000969725.1 Ophiothrix spiculata
GGGCAAACTTTGTTATTTTGATTTTACCCAATTTTTTTTAATTTGACCTTTAACCTTTGCTAATTTGCATACGTTGATGCCACCCTTATTTTGATATGCATATTTAAAAAGTTTGGTTCATACTGAAAACATTGATATGCAACTTGTCTATGTTTGTCTTAAATCAATTTGTATAAAGTGGAATTCAATATGATGCTTGTAATTGACCGTACTTCCCCCCTTAAAACTTAATACCAAGTTTTAAAATGCTATAGTGTTATGTATGAAGCTACAGTGTCATCTTCCAGTAGGAAAACAAAAACACCTCAAAATATATAAGTGATCATAAGTTTTACCCCCATCAAGTGCAAAACCTCAAACTCTAACAATATTGACACACACACCCCCACACCCTATTGACACAGATACACCCAACCCATTTCTCTCATGTGGTCAATGTTTTCATTGATGGCACCGTTAAAAGGTAGGTTTGATACATTTAAATGAGTTTTGCATCATTGTTGTCATATATTGTCGATAATCAGGCTAGTAAATATGTCGATTGGACGTAGACAAAATTCCAACACAAGGTGTTTTGGTTGAAATAAGCTGTAGATGACCTACCAAATAATATATTCAAAAGGTAGGAAAATGTAAGCTTGTCAAAGTTGATTAATTTGCATAAAACAAAATGAGCCAAAACAAGGGGAGGAAATACATGTATAATACGGGCTATTAGGATGTAATAAAATAGCGCATATCATATCATATTTTATTCAAGTTAATATTAGGCAGCACAATATCATATCAGTTTTTGAAAAAAAAAACAGTAAATCCAACTTACATTATGAAGCTTTTGCAGACTCCAATGTATCACATGACTATTCCAGAGAATATTAAATGCTAGGTACCAACATGAAGGAAAGGAAAAGCCCCTTACCGAGTCGACTCCTGAAATGAAATGCTTGAATATCCTTATACCATCTCTTTGTGTTGTTACCATGGTATTTCAGATACTAATTTCCTGTATTGTCAGCACTACTGGATATTTAGAAGCACATGATTCTTTTCATATTTCGAATAAAGAACAATTTATTAAGATGACTGAGATGTTAAATGTACAGTATATACCCTTTGGCGTTACCAAGTACGCAATTTTGGGTAACTATTTTAACATATCGCTGCATTCGGTTTTGGGCGAATGTCGGTTTTTAATCGGAGTTTTGGCTAAAAACTGAAAACCATACCAGTTAGACATTTTTCACAAAGACGCCTAAAATTATAAAATTCGAGGTGCTCATCATCCTACTCTCTGGCTTGGACGGTCTACCACGCCCAACTTACGCTGTACCCCTCCCCATTTGTTTTCATCAAAATGACTGTGGGATGTAATGCATGTACAAAAATGCCCATGCTCGCTTTGCTTTGCGTTTTGGTGCAATAGGCGTCAACCGTGTAGGTTAGTGTGGGGGTACCCCTTTTAGAAGTCAAGAATAATGACATTAGCGCCATATAACTATGAACTTGATGCAGCACTGTTTAAGGTTTGATCATATGATTATCTTCTGATATTATTTGTAGCATTTCTTGGGATAAAATGAAGTGGTATTGTCATTCTAGATTATATAAAAAAGATACATTATTTTATTTCACACAGTTTTCGTACCAACTTGAATTAAACAGTAATATCAAGACAGCTTTTATAGAAATAAATATATTACATGTATATAATAAATAAAATGGAACAAGTAAAACGTTACTAATAGTGCAGGTATGCATCAATAAACATAATTCCAATTGTCATTATCTTGGGAAGTTAAAGTGGAAATGATATGCATTGGAGCATTAGCTTATAAGTCGGAGACACTTGGCTAGTCCAAATGTTCTGTCCGTGCAAAACAATGCATTTTGTAATCTGTAGTAAAATATGTTGCTCATTACTTATTCTATTCACTAGAGTCAATAAGTATAGATAATCCCAACGAAATTGCAATCCTTAACAATTCTTTTGTGTTTACACGATAAATAGCAACAACAACAAACCTCTAGACGTTTTTGCCTTAGCCGAAGACAATAGCCTATCCTATACTTTGATTGATACACCTGTTTTGTGCGGTAAAATTATTTCGATACTTCTTTTGTCATTTACGAATTAGTTTACAAAATCCTTTGCACTTTAATGAGATAACCTACGACAAACTTGAACAGTCTTAGTATATCAATTTAATTCACTTCTATCGGCTTTGTTGCAGCTTCACCTCGATTTGCATTACCTTGGTTTGATATTTGTCATTTATTTATTTGTCTATCTATTTGTTTCTCTATTAGCTTATTGGTGTGTGTGTATGTTTGTTTGTTTATTTATTTTAATACCTGCTGCAGTCGGATTTATTTTAATTTTTGTCTATTAACTTTTGTGTTTTTGCAGAACCAAATTGAACATATTGGTAACAAAAATTTCGAGCAGTGGGAGTAATTTTCAAATTTGTTAAATTTCAAAAAAAAAGGGACAAAAAAGGTGTTTTTTTTACTATTATTATTTCTTTTTTATGTATTTATTTATTTTGTGGCAAACACGAACTCACAGTAGGCGTTTATGGTATTGTCCCGCTATGATGCTAATGCTTTTGCAATGCATCTGGAGCACTCCTGTTTGAAGCGGACATTTATTCATTTTTAACCAAAATGTCATATTTTAGCTCACAGAGAGTCGAAAAAGCAGTACAAATAACTAGAATGTGTTGCATATCTAAGTTTTGAGCCCACTTTCAAGATTTATTTATTTCATTTTGGTTGAAATGTATTTATTTTTAGCCCGTTTAGACATGTTTAAGGCTACGGTCCCTAAAAACGTCTCCCTCAGCTGAATGTCATGTTTACTGCAAGTTTTTACCTACTAACACCTATCAGAATATCACAATTTTTGGCGTTCATATTGAATATAGTCTCTAGTGTATACATGAGACTTTACTAGTGATTTTGCGTCCATTATCAAGGTCAAAATGACGCCTAAAGACTACTTCGAAAAAGTTGACCCTTTTTCGCCGAAACCTCATAAATTCATGATGTTCGAACAACTCGACTGGTTTCAAATTTTGACAGATTGTAGGCTTGATACTTCTTACTGAATTAAAAACAATATTTTATAAATATGCTGAGTTGATTTTGAATGATATTGTACCAAACCCGCGTTGTTTTGCCCGAAAATCTGGACGTGAATTACGACTCTGAGTTCGCCCTGTTTGAGCTGTGAATTGCCTGTTTTAAGTGTCTACATTATCTACATTTTTTCTGATATACGCATTCGCATAATTCATTTACAAATTGAGCATTCCAATGACGCAAAAATTACATTTTTTATGTAAACAAAAGAAAAATACGGCACTAGTTCACGATCTCAACAATGCCTTGATAGCTCAGCAGTAGAGCGCTCGCTTCGTAATGCATGACTAACCCCTGCCATAATCAATGGTTCGAGTCCCCGCAAAGGCAGTGGAAACTATTTATCTTTTCATGATTGAAAAATAGTTAGGATTTACATTTTCCTGAGCATTGGATTCCTCGTACCCTTAAGACGCTATCATACCTCTTATACATCTTAAAACACGTTTTATGAATAGCGCCATATATTTTGACACTTAAAATAAGATGTCCTAATTTCTATCGGGTTCAAGCAACAGTGGGAAAGCATCGCGAGTGCATCGTTGTTGCGTTCAATTTTAGGTATATTTCAAAAGCACGGGATTTGAATTGTCAAAATACGGGATATTTTTAAAATGAACCTACCTATGACTGTTTAGAACAAGGTACATTTTAATGTACGGGGTTTTTAACATTCAAATTACGGGTGATTTTTATTTCTCCGTTGTTAAAAAAGAGGCATTTTTCACAAAAAGTAATGTATCATTCCTGCCTTTGCATACATGCTTTGCGTAAGTTTTATAGCGTAAATTTATAATATTATAACGATGCCAGCGTAATTTATGGGATGATTTGATTTAATTAATGGCAATGCTGTTTGTTGTAAGGTTATTACAAGTAATCCGTCCATCTGTTATGTACCCCAACACCATTCTCCAAAAGGTAGATTATTTCAATAATTAAACGATGTGTAGGGACGGAAATATAAACTGGAAAATCATACTTTGCAACAGACAATAAATGTTCTATTGTCGAGAGTATGTTGATTTCGTTTGTACATTAATACTAGTATGATCTCACATATACAGACTTGACATTAAATATGGAATATATTTTTTCTGTTGGTTTCCATCTTGAATATCCCGCCATATCTCGGTATGTACCAATTTCGGAGACGTGTGCTTTCTCATGTTTGTAACTACACTTATAAACTTCAAACCAACGGTACTTTAAAGCTCATTGAAGTGACACAAAGACAATTGGAAACTCTAAGATACAAATAACCCAGAAAAATAGGTCCAAAGTCGTGCATAGCAATATTAAACAAACGAAAATGAAATTGCCATATTTGCTTTTCTTCGTTACCTAGAGATGTGAAACTCTACAGGGTTGATTAACACAATGTTAGTGATAATACCTGATCAATCAATAATTCCTCTGTTCTCACTGAGAAGTGTAGAACGTCATTACTCCCCATGGCATGCTTTCCATTTGTTATTGGAGAGTTCTTTTGGAAATCTCAGTCAAAGCACCAAACACAGCCCCACAACACCCCTTCACCTCGGAGGATCAATATAATATGTTGTTAATCCAACGTGTTTCTTAACCCAGATATTCTCGTAAGTATTAATATCCGAAGATCTTGCCGGACAAGGCAAGATCTCAACACCCTGATCTTCAAGGAAAGTCCGGATTGCACGAGCACGTCGGAGGCGAAAGTTGTCATAGTGTAGCACAAAATTGTTTTCGAAGATGCCTATAGCCAATGACATTATCAGGGCTTCTAGAATGCATCTTTACTGAAGCTGATGGAAGCTGCCTTCAAAGGTGATCAGGGCCGATTTTCCACCTTCATGTAAAGCATCCAGAAGACGATGTTACCTTCTTCTGGATACATTGTTGATAGTATGCACGCTTCAGTATAACCCTATTCTGTACATCTGCGGTCCTGATGTGTCCATCTTGGCAGTATATTTCAAATTTAGTCTAAGCTCCGAAGACAAAGTTATCTCATTGATGGGACACGAAATGGAAAATGATCTGTGGCTCAGTCAACGCGTCGCTGGGAAAGGTGTTTGGTCATGATATTTTCTCCAGGGGTTTTCTAACATGATAGCCACTTTGAATATAGTGAGACTTTACAAATGTTCTTAATACGAGCTTGTTTTATGAAAGATCATAGCGTTAGACACTTACCCTGTTTGTTAAGATCTTCAGATATGAACTCTATTGAGGACTTCTCGGCTGAAGTAACACATCGATGAACAACAAGTTACATCAAACCACCACGTACAGGAGTAACTTTAGGTTGTGCTTGATACTTGGGCTGAGAGACCTCTCCGAACTCTCCAATTACGAGTGGAATGTCTGCATGGAGAGTCCGTGCGCCGTACGCTTCTTATGGATGACATAGCGAGTAGTGTTTGATCATAATTTGTAACCAACAATATAAAATAACTTCGTAAAAGTTCAAGCGTCCAGGTAAAGTATTAAAGAAACTACGGCAAACTTAATTTCTTTAATTCTGTATTATGGTGTACGAGTTTGGACCCAAATTTTAGAGGTTTTTGTGCTTTTAAGTTCCCCAGTTTCTCTGTGTCACCTAGTATTCACAAAAAAGGGTCTGAATTTAAAGGTTACATGTATATCTTCAAATATGCAGAAATACACATTCTTGGAATTTTCATATACCGAGATGTGGCGGAATATTCTAGATGGAAACCAACAGAAAAAATATATTCTAAATTAACATACTGCAAACTCGAATTTGACTCACGTATTTTTGGATAAAGTCATAAATGATATTTTGATATATATTTTGTCACAACATAATCCAATGTATGGTAAGATGAAACTAGATTACTCAAAACAATACAAACCTGCACTTATGACTTTTTCAGTTTTGTTCAATCGTGCGCTTTTAGACAAACTAATCTATAAGAAACACTTTTGTTTGAAAACACGCTATAAGCAATGATAAGCGGATACCGTGGAAAAAACAGCTAGAGGAAACTATAATAGTATTAACCATTTATTCTCAACATTAGCGTGTCACTTTCCGGCTTCCGTAACTATTTATGGCCAGCTTGTATGCTAACTAAACTTGCGAAATATAATGGTTTAAAATATTATATAAATCAATCAATTTGTCTTATTCATTACAAATTACTGATTAGAAAGCTTGCAAAAATAATAGAGTGAAGAGAAAGACATTCGCTCATGATATTCGGTCAGAGCGTCCATCGCGAGTGAATGCCTCTTGGGTGAACGAATGTCTCTGGACGCCAAACCTTAATAATAACCTTGATAAATTTCTTTCAAAACACTAAAGCGGACGTTCGGCCCTGGTCTTGTAAAACTATCTAACTCACTTTTGAACAATTTGTATTTAACCGACTTTCTTTGATAATTTGAGGGTGTTCTATCCATTGATGGTACTGGACAATCTTTAAAGCAAACTACATCTTTTTAATCTGGAAATGGTGAACAACATTTAACACCATACAATTAACATACGTCTATGTTTAATGTGATGTTTTCAAAGTGTTGCATTTCAAGTTAGATAGTTTTACCGAATTAGGGCCGCGTTATTGCTTTATGCGCCCTCGCCTCATGACAAATTGTATTATTTTTGAAATATACCTAAAACTAGATGCGATACCATAACGCATCATAAGTGCTTTATTAGAAAAAAAAATGGTGATGCTATCCAGATTTTTTTGCGATGTCTTAACGATGTCTTATTTTGGGGATGGAATAATGATGGAACTGTGAATAGGTCAACCTTGCAATAGTATTTTTAGAAGTTCTCAAAATAAAATATATTTTAATCCCTTTTAATTAAGATTAATCTTGGTAACTTGTGCGATGTCACAGCGATGTTTTGGAAAACCTTTCACTACACTTTGCTTATTCTGCAATCCAGCCATTTTAGCTGGGTGAAGGTTGGGTGGAGGTAGGGTGGAGGTAGGGTGGGGGCTTGGTGGGGTAGGTTGGAGGTAGGGTGGGGGCTGGATGGAGGTAGGGTGTAGGTAGGATGGAGGTAGGGTAGGGGTAGGATGGAGGTAGAGTGGAGCTAGGATGGAGGTAGAGTGGAGGTAATGTAAATGTAGAGTGGAGGTAGGGTGAAAGAAGGGTGGAGGTAGAGTGGAGGTAGGTTGGAGGTAGGATGAAGATAGGTTGGAGGTAGGGTGAAGATAGGGTGGGGGTAGGGTGGAGGTAGGGTGGAGATTGGGTGGAATTAGGATAGAGGTAGGATGGAGGTAGGGTAATGGTTTGGTGGAGGTAGGGTGGAGGTAGATTGGGGGTAAGTTTGAGGTAGGGTGACGGTAGACTGGAGGTAGGGTGGAGGTAGGTTGGAGGTAGGGTGGAGGTAAGGTGGAGGTTGGGTGGAGGTAGGGTGGAGGTAGAGTGGGGGTAAGGTGGAGGTAGAGTGGAGGTAGTGTTAAGGTAGGGTTAAGGTAGGGTGGAGGTAGGGTGAAAGAAGGGTTGCGGAATTGTTGAGGTAGGGTGAAGGTAGAGTAACGTTATATAAAGTACTTCAGCTCGGAAAATTTCGCCGATATCGGATTTTCGGCGAAAATTGATAAAAATTCAAAACATCCCTATAAACATTGTCAATACTGGATTTTCATCGTGTTTTTTATTTTTGCTATCAATTGAAAGAAATTGTAGTTTTAACATTTATTGTAAATTTAAGCTTCTTAGCATCAGATATTTGTAAAAATGGCGATTCTTTTATATGGGGGGTGTTTGCCATCCCCCCTACCCAAGGACTTTTACGGCTTATTTACTACATATGGTGGTACCCCCGACTTTTTCATGCCGGCGTCACTTTTTTTGCGTTTTTGGGCAATCGGCGAAAATCCGTATGGGGCTGTTCTTAGGTAGACGATGGTTAATAGGTAATGACCATGTTCCTAATAGTAGGGATGTCAATTAGTGTAGAAAAATTCGTGTGGATTGAAATTTACGTTCAAGTACCTTCACTTTAGACTCTTCATTGAGGGGTTCAAAAATGTTCAATATGATTAAAAATGTAACTATTGAAAAAAATGGAGGTTTTTTTTTAATATTGAGGGGGCCTTTTTTAGTTTGTAATCATAAAACAAGTATATTACAGTTGATTGAATGTTCGTATGTTTTCATAAATGAGCAGCTCCGTGTGGAAATGGACCAGAGGTCGCCGTCAAAACTCAAATTAAGTCCCGTTCTGCGGTAAAGCGCGTTGTACAAAAATGCATTTTCCGATGTGATTCACTCATTCTTAGGCAAAAAGTAAACAACCATTTTAAAGGAGATAGATCTATTGTTCAATTTATGAAGGACACTTTTTGGAAACCACCTCTTGAACTTTACAGCAGTCGATCAAAACCCCAGACCGCCACCCTGGTAGGAGATCTCTCAATACTTTTGCAATCCCTGGATGACACAGGATGTCTCCGAAAAAGTGTCTTACATCACTACAACCGGTAGATATTCGTGATCAAAATGGTATGTTTTTTACTTTCAACGATGAATGAATCATTCCGGATTTTCCATTTCAAAGTACGCACTACCACGCTTTTCCACGTGTTTTATAAATACCCGCCAGCAGTGCGAATAGCTCTAAGCGTTATGTACAGTAAGGCATAAACATTTGCTGGACATAGCAAAACACAAATTATTTCCGTATTTGTGGGTGGTATTAGTTAAAATAATTGGGAATTTGGTTTAATATCAGAATGATACTCACATTCACCCCTCTTTCATGTCATTAATCGAGTAAAAATCAGTAAAATATTGTAGATTTAAGTACTTTTGAAGATTACGGGAGTAAGAACAATTACTGTAACTGCCATTATTTCCCGCACCTTACTGGCCTAACATAGTGGTTGCGCTGCGTTGATTTATTCACCCTACTCCCAATGTAAATCTGAAACACCTTGTCAAATGGGTCCATTTGTTAAAATTAAACAAATGACCTCAAATTTGGGCTGATATTTTCAATACAAAGTGAGACATGGGATATTTTTGGACACTTAGCTACTCTGAGGCACTGGTAGAAGAAAAATATTTAAAAAAAATCAGTTTCTTAGTTTGTTTGTCATTTTTACACGCCCTTAAATTCCGTATATTGACGTTTTCCCTAATTTACCTCTATTTTTAGCTCAAATAGCGCCACAGTTTTCGGACAAAATCTTACATATCTCCGGAACCGCTTGACCTACAAATATGATCTTGGTGTCATTTTACTTTGGAAATAGTGTACAAATTGAATGTGTCATGAAAACAAATTGAATAGGAACTTTAATTTTCTCATTGATATCCCTACTAATAGAGCGTTTGCACGACGCGATACACACCATACTCGCAGACCATACTCGCCGCCATCTTGTTGGGGCGGAATAGTTTGTAATGTAAACAAGACATGATCAAAATCGGCTGTAACTTGTGATTGACTTCAAATTATGACTTAGAAAATTAAACTAAATAAATGTAATCTGTAATATTGTCATCATTAATTGTGATCTGGACATCTGGTATCGTGATACTGCTAAAAGATTATGATATGACGGAAATTTGTGTGTGCCGGTCCATGAAAATGATGGTGTGAGTACGATGACGTCACGTGCAGACCCTCTATCACGTGGTGTTCAGAATATTCAAATTCGACTCGTTCTTTCATACACAGCAGACTGATAATTTGCTTATACAGATCACATTAAAGGAATGCCACAATGCTATTATACCCTTTTACTTTTCTCTTTCGTCAACAATTCGAATCAAGTTCGTCAACATTTAACATTAGTAAGCAGCTAGACTAATAGCTACATCTTATTATGTTGTCTTTAATTTACTATCCATCGCCATCAGCATTGTCCCCAGTCGATTCCCATCCCATCAAACCAAAAGCTGCAGGCAAAAAAAATACAAACAATGATAAAGGTTCATAAACATATTGTTACTGAAAAATAAACATTTTTGTTAACGATATCCTGACGAAAATCAAAACATTGAAGTAACACATTTTCCTTTATTTAAAAGGCTATTTAATTGGCTACCAGAACCAGCTTAAGTGATGTCATGTAATATTCAGGATCACAAGTTACGTCCATTTTAGTTAAAATCGGTGAAAACCACTTGGGCCCATTCAGCACTATATGTCAAAATATAGGCTAAGAACATAGTCGGCCTCCAAACAAAATTGTCGATACCAAACATTTGGTCGTGACGTCAAAATGACGAGTTACAAGATTGCACATGTTATTGAATTGCCATATACATTCGACCAAATGTTTGGTACCCGTTCATACTTTAAATTTGATGGCAAATATTTCAGTGGCGTCACGACCAAACATTTGGTAGGGAACATTTTGTTTGGAGGCAGACTATGGTTTCGGCCATAGTCGGCCTTCAAACAAAATGTTCGCTACCAAGCATTTGTGTTTAAGAAGTACTTTTAAATACGCTTACCTCCTGCGGGAAGAATTTTCTTTAGTACCTTTTTTACTTTGTTGAAGTTCTTCTTTTTCGAGAGTTTATCCAAAACCTTTTCTACACGGCCATTGATATCGTATGATGAGTTGAAAGAAAAAGAAATATGACAGCATTGGTTTTTTTCTGAACTTGTAGCACATTGCTCACTTTCTACACATCATGCTACTTCTACGTAAAGCAAATTTATAAAAAAAAAAATAACTTTGCTCTTTAGAGTTAAGCACATTTAACTGTTAATATTATTAACTCAATAGAACGTTATATGTGCGCCAAAATTTCTCCCATCACCTTTACATCATAAGTAAAGAACTACTTAATTGTCTACATGAGTTTCGTATGGGTTGTACTTGAAGAAGTTATTTACTTATCCAAGTTCGCTCCCGAACGTAAACGAGAGTGTTAGTATTGAGACATTTTATTTATAAGGGGAAACATATTATGAAAACATTACTGGTGTGACTTTTTATATTGCAAAAAGGAACAACCGAGAACCTACTACCAGTAATAATGATTAATATCGACATCTGTTTGAATTGAAATATAGTTAAGGAGTTCCGATATAATAAGCGGATGAATATTTTGAATATATGGCTTCTAATTTTTGGAGAAAAAAAATGCTATGTTTTCTTTTTTATGTAAACGCATATGTATATGTATATATGTAGATGCACATATTTTTGATTATATTTTAGGTTTATTAAGAGTAATGATTCACAGTAAAGTTGATTAATGTTGAAATTATACTTTAAAATAACGCACAATCTATAAAATCAAATTTTGGCAACTTATTATTGCTGTGCAATCTGCAGAGTTCCTTGGACATCGAACACCAAATAGGAAAGTGGAAAACCGACATATTATCTATAATTGGAAGGCTGAGATATGAACAAATTAACATAAACTAAATTTTGAAATCGATGTATCCCACTCATTTCAGGTTTTATTCCATGCTTTATTGTACTGTAGCTGACTTAACTCCATCAACATATTAGCGGGCTGTCCTTTTTATCTTCCATTAAGTACTTTTAGCCCGTACGTGGAGCACAAAAGCTCTAAATGAGATTACAAGTTTCCTTTTTGGCATAATAGATATATGATTTAAACTGTTTTAACAGTTGTTATCATATAACTATTGAATTGAAAGCCCTTTTATCTTTTGTCATGTGTGTCCGTTATGTATGATCGCAATAGAAAGCAAAGGATTCACAGTGAAACAAAAATATCGTTGTTGTAATTTCGTTTTACAACTGATTGCATTTGAATAGAACTGAGATGTCGGGTATTTCAGGCCGATATCGGGTATTTCGGTGGTGATTCTTACCTGTGAGTTTATTTTTTATCACTTTGCAATGAATATTTCCTTCATGATCAACACCACAGGTCAAAGATGACGATTCGTCCAAATTGTCAAGTTTTCCTGACGACAACTCACTTATGTCTAACTTTCCTGTAAACAACGGTGGAGAAATGTGTAAAGGTGTTGGCTCCCTGGAAAAAAATGAGTAAAATTCTAGTAGACATTCCTGAGGTGCACATTTGGAACACAAATTCGAGTACAATTTAAGTACAATTCGAGTACAGATTTGTGTACTCGAAATGTACTTAAATTTTACTCGAATTGTACTTAAATTGTACTCGAATCGGTGTTTTAAATTTGCACCTTAGGAATGTGTACTAGAATTGTACTCGATTTTTTCCAGGGCTTCGTGACTATTTAAGTTATTTGTTTTATACAACCCACGAATAAAATGGTCAGATTAAAACAAACAATATCTATTTTCTAATCCGAACAGAAACAGGGAAATTTTAATCATATTAATTATAGAGGCCCTGCATGCTTTTATTGATTGATACCAAACAAAGGGTTTGGACTGATGATCTTTCCCGTAAATATAGCGTACCGCAGTCCATTCAACAAAATACTGTAATTAACCTACTGAAAATGGTGCATTTTTATTGATGGGTAAGTGTTTGGTAATTGTCACACTTCTATTGAATACATTTGAGCAATCTGCCATATTCACGATATTCTATGTCACATGCAGGGTACTCTATATATGTTACAAATATTTAAAATTTGAAAATGTGTCACTTACTTGGATTTTCCCCCGGAACCTGTGGTATAAAGTAACCATGAACAATGTCTATAATAAGAGAAAAAATACATGAACAAATATTGGAAATCATTTTTCTTTATGAATTACTTCTTTTCACTTTCTTTCATATTTAATATCCATAGTATATATTAATTAAAATGATCTACAGCTTTCATGTCTATGCTGACTAAGTTATTTAAGATAAATCATGAAAATCTACTTTACCACAGTCATCATACTGATTACATTTAACACATTTTTGAAATACTAAAACAGACAAATGAAAAATCTTAAATTTACTTTTTGTACTACGTGTGTACTAACATGGTGTCTCAACTCTACTTTACCACTGGCACAACCCTCTTATACCCACGGAAGAGTTGAGCCACTTTTTCATTTTTTCTACACCTTTCGTGTAAATCAGCTTCAATATGGAAAGAAGAGAAAGAAGAGACACTACCCTATACTATAGTACCAAACAATATAACTTTTTTTTCTTTTTTTTTCTTTTTTTTCTTTTCTTTCTTTTTTTTTTTTTTTTTTTGGGGGGGGTCCCGATTTGAAACTCACAGGGGATGGGGTAACCCATACCCCTCAGAAAAGGCCCAGGAACGAAAGTGTTAAAGCTATAAGAATTTGATCAAAATTGGTTTATAGTAAAAGCAGCATAAAATGGAGGAATGTGACTATCTTAAAGTGTTTTCAAGTGTATTTCGTGAAAAAAAAAGATTTGCCACCAAAAAATGGATAAAAAGCATATGCATGCTTTCCTATACTAAAACATGTGGAATTAAATTCGGGATCCGGAATTTAATTCAACAAATGGCCATAACAGAAACAATTTATATAGTATTGCTTTTAAGAGCACCATTTTGGTCCTATTTTTGTTTTCTTTTTTTTTCAAATCTGAGGTGCCACATCACTGTTAGACTTCCCTTGCATTAAATGACTTAAACCAATCAGAAAAAAAAATATAATTTTCTGATGCGTGAAAGTTTTGGGGATGGACAAAAACTGATGGGTTTTGTAAGTTGCTTGTGTAGGGGTTGTACAATGTTCAGCTTTTGGAAAGGAGTGGGAGAGGATCACGAAAAAAATGGGGGGGGGGGGGTTGGCAAATTTAAACATTTATTTTTCTTATATGTTAAAAAATAATCTGGTACAACTACTCTTTAAAGGTGTAGTTCCTATATTATGTATAATTTACTTTTAACTGATTCACTTTGACCTCTGAAATGCATTGTGCAAGATTTCAACCTTAGCGCGTGTGTCTTGTTTTCTCTTGAGAGGCAAAACAAAGTAGGCAACCCTTGAAATGAGGCTGCTGTGTAAATACAAAAGAAATAAAAAATAGGTATACTAATTAACTTTACATTTTGTGCTATATCTCAGAAACTATAACGAACTTGGAAGTAAAATTTTGGATTCATAATCAAATAAAATCGCCTTTCATTAATAAATAAACTACTTCCAGTTGAGCACTGGGGGATGAGAATGTAATGTGATCGAAACCTACACCTTTACCTTTAAAATAAAAAAGTAAATTCTTAGAATTATTTCAGATTGTACCACTTGACTTATCATGATTATAGATTTAAATAAATATAGCAACTTACCGTTTGGTTTTCCTTTAGTGTTTTCTTTGCGCGATAAAGTTTGTTGAAATGTGACAAATCCAAAGAGAAGAAACATTGCAATTCGTTTGATTGGCGCCATGTTTGATTGCGTATATAAATGGTTCACAAATTACATGACGTATTTCATTATTATATCACTTATCAATTCATAAGTTTACACATTAGCAGTAATATTATTGTATAATAAAGAGGCGATAACATGTGAAAAATTGATTATCATTAGAACAATGTTACATTGTAGTTGTTTTTAATGAATTTTTTATTGACATCAAGTACATGTACAATCAATTTGATTCCGTCACCATTTTTGCCCGACTTGAGGGTATTTTTAAAAATTTTGTAAAATAATTAAACACTGACCAATACTTTCACCCATATTACAGTTAACCTACCCTTCTTTCATCCTCGAGTGCTAACATTCGGGCGGAGCAAAACATTCGTCGAGTCGTCCTTGAGAAAACGAGAATTTTGTTTTAAAAAAAACCTCCATTTTACCCCATTCCTATGGGGTTTGCCACAGTAAATCATGTTTATCATGTTAATAAAGCACATCTCTGGTAACTATTGATCAATTTACTTAGTATTTTAAACTTGCAAAGCAGACACTAAAGGATTAAAAAATATGACATAGACACTACAACATAATTTTGATTTCTTTTTCAGCACTAAAGTGCCACCGTAATTCAGTGTGTAGGTATAGCTGCTTTGCAGCGTTAAGAAAGGTAACAGTTTCTCAAGAAAACTTATCCAAGGCGGGGGTTTCCTTTAATGGAAAGTATTTTTCAGAAATCTTTTGTATCTGACTTTTGTTTTCATAAAGGAGAACATCTTTATGTATGCCTCGCATTCAGCAAGTTAAAAAATATAACATCAGCAACATATTCAAATCAGTAATTCATTGGGGGATAACCACCCTAAACCTTTAGGTGACAACGTAGTCAATGGTAGTAGAAAACAGCTTAGTTGGACGAGGGTTAATGTGGGTACCACAAATGGAGATTTGTTACATTAAGAATGATTTCTGCATCAAAGTTTGTCAAATGTTTTCAATATTCACATATGTAATGGCTCACCCCGAAAAGGGGGACTTTGCAGATGATATCAATTTTGTTTTTATCATCTCACTTTACTTGTTGAAATTGATCAAGGCAATCAAATTTTACAACAAAAAATGTGCTGGAATTTCTTATTATTTTTCTTATTTATTGCTGCCTATTTTCCTCATTTTCTCAAAAAGTGTTCTGTCGCAAAGTCCCCCCTTTCGGGGTGAGTCATCACATATATAAAATGTCATAATTTTGGTATCTTTTTAGAGACAATTTACCATACTTTTAAGCAAACAAAAATTCTATCCAAATAAAATGGTTGTTTAAGCCTATTAACTTGTTAAAGCTTTTTGACAAGGGATGTAGGCGAGTACGGTTTAGTACGTTTGAGGACATATGAAAATTGTTTATAAAGTTTCCTGTCATATCTCTTCAAAAATCCAATAAAATGTCATTATTTTGGTATTGTTGGAAATGCAATTTATTGGTTATCAAAGACTTGTTGGAATTAAAGCCAGAATAAGTGTGCAATAAACGTTAAAGCGTGTTAGCTTATTTAGGCAGAAGTTGAGGTCGGTATGGATGTGGTTGGTAACGTGGTATGGACGTATAATAGTGTATGCATTGGGCATCACATTTAGTCAAAAGTGTTCAATAATTACATGGAAATTGCATAATTTTGGTTGTAAAAATAATATATCTTTCTTTAAAATCAATTTAGAATAATACGCAATATTACCAGAATTGACGCTTAGATCGTAGTTAAAATATATGTACCTTAAAACAACTAACACACGAGGAATTTTTTTTTAATTAGCATAAATTGGACAAAGAGTTTCATAATGGCAGTCAAAAAAGTATGTTCGAAAGAGTGACTTGATTTAATACAAAGTATGCGAGTTAGGAATTTTCTAAACTCTATGAACCTTGAAGTATAATGTAAGCAACCACACATCGTTATTAGAACAATTGCATATTCCTTGTCTTCTACAACAATCATTGTAAACTGGTGTTTGTGTGTTGCGTACTAGACTAGAAATAATTATTTAGGATTGATGATTATCAAATCACTGCGTATAATTGTGTGCATAACTTCTCATGATTTCGACATTATTCTTTGTTAAGTCTGTTGCTATTACACGGACAAACCTTAAGCATAAGTATTAGGTACCCACACACCTTAAAAAAAGTAGCAACAATTAGACGTATATTATTTATTTATTTTTAATAGAGCTGCTACTATTATCACAACGTTATATTGAACAAATAGATAATCATTGATGAACTGCTGTAAAATTGATGTAATATTTCACACAATAACAACAAGCAGGTGCTATTGAAGTTTCATATTATCTTTTCAATTAATAACTAATGGTGCGCGGTGTAAATATTAACGTTATTTTATAACACACATACATTCGTTATCAAACGGATCTAATTGTTTCATTTTCAAATACTCATAATCTATAAAAGAACAATTATATATGTGATGACTCACCCTGAAAAGGGGGACTTTGAACACTTTTCGAGAATCAGGTGAAAATAGGCAGCAAAAAAAAATAAAAAATAATAAGAATTTTCAGCAGATTTTCTGTTGTAAAATGTGATCGCTTTGATCAATTACAACAAGTAAAGAGTCATTTTAAAGCGTAGAAAATGCTGCAACAGATGAAATAATAAAATCAAAATCGATATCATCTGCAAAGTCCCCCCATTCGGGGTGAGCCATCACATATATTCGTTTATTTCACTCAATTCAGACTTTATTGCGTCACTGCACTCCATTTATTTGTATTTAACATACTTTACAGCATAGTATCCAGGTCTATAACGCATTACGAACGTATCCTATCAAATGAAATGTTAATTTATCCATTCACCTCGTCCTGAAAACAGAAGCGTTAATTTTCAATGCTTAACTTTACTCATATGGTGAAGAATGCAAAACATGCAAGTATTACCCTGCCCTTTTTTTTTAGGTGGACATTTATTCAGTTTTCACCAAAAATTAAAATTTTGCTTCACAAAAAGTTGAACAATCAGTATAAATTACTGGAATGTGTTCCATAATAAAGTTTTGAGTCCATTGTATTTCAGTTTGGTTTAAATTTGGTTAATTTTGAGCTCATTTATTGTTTTTTTTTTTTTTTTTGTAAATTGCTATACATATTTCAAATATTGATTATGTTGTTTGATCTGTGAAAATTTTGGCTAAGGTAGGGTTCCCTTTCGTTTACGGGCATGTGCCCGACATATGAAGAGTGATTACGCAAATAGCTTGCATAAAGCTATTAAAATTTCCCCGTAAAAGTTTTCGAGTCAGTCAAAATTATTCAATGATATTTACTCAAACATTGCGTAGTCACAGCGAGCATTACGAGAAATGTATTAGATCGATCCTAAAATATCTATTATGTTTCAATCGGCAATGCCACTTAAGCGAGACAGTTTTATCGATACAGATTAGAGGTGTGAAGTAGATAGATGGGGTGGATTGGTAAATTGAATACGCTAGAATAAGAACATCCCAACTCCGTGTGCTGCCTTCTGTTAAGTTATGTAAAATATAAATGCTTATAAATCTCGGAAAATGCTTTTAAATCACTAGAAAGCATTTTCATGTCTTTATCCCAATCATAATATCACATTTGACCTTGTAGTTGACTTTGTTAGACATTGTTAGATAATTTTCCTAGCATATAGTTGCAGAGAGGAGCTCATGGAGTTGGGATGTTCTTAATATAGCAATTATGTACTATAACAGCTTATAACAATTATCTAACAATGTCTAAAAAAGTGAACTACAAGGTCAAATATGACACTATGATTAGGATATTGACATAGAAATGCTATTTTAGTGATGTGAAAGCATTTTCAGAAATTTGTATGCACTTATATTTTATAAATATGATTAACAGAAGGCAGCACATGGAGTTGGGATGTTCTTATTCTAGCGTATTCAATTGTAAAATGTAATCGATTTTATCAATTGACATTTCCTATAATAGTCGATCACTTGTCTGTCATTGATATTAAAATCCGAGGCTGACTGTTTTTTTATAATTTCAAAAATAAATATTATTAAGCACTCGTGCATAGAAATATTAAATGTTTTATTTCATCATGATCAGTCGTTCCATTTCTTTTAAATTGTATTATGTTTTAATTGCAGTCTAGAGAGAAGTGAAAAGAATGTTTATTAAAATGATTAGGCTGATCACACGTGATGTTTAAACTTTTTTCCTTAATATTTCCATTACGGTAATTCAAAAATATATTGCCCTCCTTTATTATCAAAATGCTTGACGTTTTTGAAGTTCCTTATTATTTCAATTAATTCAAAAATATATTGCTCTTTTTCAAAGCATTTATTCCCATCAATTCAAAAACATACCATGATATTTTTCCTTTTCATTTATTTCAATCAAAATGAGGGAATACCATGCGCCTATGATGAATGAGACGGATTCTCTTGCGCTGAGCGAGGCGTCAAGCGGGGCCTATATTAACCCAATTTGACCGCGTACTCATTACCGTGAAGTGCCTCACGGAACTGCCCGTATTTCTAATCATTCTATTTCAACGGTTTCCTTTAATAAACAAATTTAGTGTTGCAATTGACGTACAGCACATGATTAAAAGCTTACTAATATTGCAGATTTCAAATATTGATATTTTAAGAATTTTTCTAACAATATATTCTGTAAACCTATTTTAGTCCAACTACTAGTACCATAATTGTACATGCGGTATTCAAAAACTTAAAATTGTCCATTTAAACTCTGCATTTGACCTAATTGGTTTGTTTCAATCAATTATTGACTCATATTTAAAAGTCGATAGACCAAGAAAATTGCAGGGATAATTGGTTTTTATCCCCATTGACCGAATCAACACTGACAAAAGAGGAATATTGATCGATCAATAAATCTAGAGGACTCAATTTGTAAACAGTTTGACAACTTTGCGAAGTGCTTAGTTGAGTATAAATGTAATTACCCACTAACACTTCGTAATTACCAAGTTTTTCCCCGTAATCACGGCATCGTAAAACCATCCCGATGTATGCACAAGTGCCCGTAATCGAAAGGGAACCCCACCTAAAATGATAAATACCATTTTCTTGAAGTCATATGCTTCAATTGAATGCTTCAAATTTTAATAGTACACACCATCATATCTCTTCTACATCCAAAAATGAATTTTTATGAATAGCGCCATCTATTTTGACACATAGAAATTAAATGTCCCTATTTCTATTGGGCTCAAACAGCAGTGTCCGAACTCCGATAACAATGAAATGAAAAACGCCCATCTCATTTACTTTCCATCTTCATCAGCATTATCTCCAGCCGAAGACCATCCCGTTTTTGGCCTAGCTGCAGAAAAGAAATAAAAAAACCATAAATTCAGCAACATTAGACAGCAATATATGCCGGGGGTACTCACATATCTGGCCGAACGCAGATATGTAACTCTTATGGGCCGCTAATATACACGAGAAAAACATAATCTTGCGCCCGTCTTTTACCGAAAACAATCTTTAAACAATGGGTCAATTTTTTCTTGCAGAGCCCATAGTTTAGCAATTTTCAGGCAAAAAATACCCTTTTTTTTTTAAAGACTAGCCTATTTTTAGGGAAATCCGTGAAAAATGGAACATTTTTTGGACTAAATTACCGTTACAGACCTATTGGATGTTTTGAGCCTCTAGTGATATGTGGTAGTTTGATAATTTTCCTTTAACACTTCCTTAGAGTCGGAGGGAGGTTGGATAAAAAATATTCCATTTTCATGAATACTATTACTTTTTTCTGGACACGTTTGAAATGTATGCGTTACTGTGTAAAATTGGTTTTTGATTGATGGAACGGAATTCCAACATATTTCACATGAATTATGAAAAAAATGAGTAATATATCAGTACCAAAATCTAAAAAAAAAAGTTGAAACAATCAGACCATGCTTTTCTTTAAAAGCAAACATCTGGTTTTGAAGTTGAGTTACGAAGTAATTTCTAAATACAGTTAGGGGCACACCATTTGAATTATAGGGGGAGCATGAAGTTTGTTGAAAAAAAAAAAATCTCCCCCTACATAGGCAGAAGGAAAAAAAATCCCCCTGAACATGAAATAGGAAAAAAAACCCAGTTATTTCTATTTTAAGAATAGCCCCGAACGGGATTCGAAAAAAAAAAAACAACAACAACAACAACTTCGAACCCAACTTCCTCCCCTTGAAATCTAATGGTGCGCCCCTTACGATTCATAGTAAACCGTGAAACTTGAGTCTTTGAGTCTTGAGTGTCTTTTGTTGAAGAGTATTTTAAACAAAACAGATACAAATCATTAATAACATTGTTCAGCTACCACAAAAACCGGGATAACTAAATAACGCTTACCCAGAAAACCAAATCGACCATTTTTAAGGGGTACTTTTGGAAACTTTTTTCCACGTTGATTGCCTTTGCTACCTGGAATGTTAATAAGATATATACACAATATTAATATTATTTTAATCAACACAATTTTAATGACATTTTAAACGTTATATAGCAGCAGACTCTTTCCAGTGAAAACTAAACCTTTTTTGATTTCAAGCAAAAAATCAGCTTTTAAATTCGACCATATGAGCAGTTTTTTCAGTCATACGTTTGTTACTCGGTAAGTATTTTCTAATTAGAAATTTTGATTGTTTTTTCTATCCGTGCATGAGCACACGTTTTAATTAAAACATGTCACAAACGTAAGCAAAAATGTTACACAAAACGTTACAAACGTTGCCAGACATTACCAAACAAAACATTGCATATTACAAGAAATCCTGAAAATAGAATTTCCTACCACTTTTATGAACTATTTGTAAATATGTTACCCATCATCTGAGAAAAGCGCAATAAAAAATCGCTAACGAGTCAGAGAATGTTTACTTTGAAGTCATTTGGAGCAAACACAACAAAAAAAATTCCACGCGAGGTCACAAACGTTACCGAACGTTACATGAACTTTATTCATTATTTTGGCCATAGTTTTAATCTTTAAACACCTGCATGTCCCACTAGTGAGCAGCATTATCAACAACAAACTTGTTGATATAATGTTTATGCTAGGTTCTGTGGCCATTTAGAAGTGGAATTTTTCATTTTTTCGGTCACAAACGTTACTTTGGAACTACCCAACAACATGTAGAAATCGACATCTTCTTACTCGTGTTATCATTAATTAAAGCTTCATTACTATTACAAATAAAAGCAATCAATATTCTGCATTATTTAGTAATCACCAAACTAGACTGCACTAAACTGTTAGATTATTTCAGATGTAAATGTGCTTACCAGGAAGTTTTTCCTCATCGGATCCATTGCCACATGCATACAATACCTTTGATAGAAGAATGCACACAAGAAGTATCAATATTGGAATTTGGGTAAACCGTCGCATAGTTGAGAGAGGCTTTCGTAAAATATTAGAATCAAAAAAGATCGTTGCAAATCCGGTGTTAATA
>JXSR01S008561.1:0-11221 GCA_000969725.1 Ophiothrix spiculata
CTTACAGTGTATTTATTCTTGCCTTGCTTTAAGCTCGAACCCGAAAGGTTAATTCTGACCTTGATCCTCGTTTTGGGTCGTAACAATATCCACTCGGGATTTTTCGATTATTTACCATGTGGTCTGATCGTCCCATTTCGTCTAAACTCGCTTCTTGTCGTATTATAATTAATAGCATTTTGCAAAATATTTCACCTTGTGTCACGCCTATATTCTTACACAGACTTATGATGATAATATCATCAATACCATGATAGGAACGAAAGCCTTCGATTTTGAAAATTCTATCGGCTTGTGAAATCCATTAACACCACTGTTGAAATGTCACGCATCCGTAATTAAGCATAGCCTAAACAGGCAAGGGGTATACATTTTTTTTCATTGCGGGCTGTCAGCAAAATACTCAAGTCAAGGATTGTATAATCATACATGTATTATTAATGGATGATATTATCTCAAACAAAGTTGTAATAAAAAATAACAACAAGGCGAGTTCTAGACATGATATGAAACATGCATTGATACGACTAAAATATGGTCTCTTAAATGAATAAATGGTATTATAATATTCGAAAGAAACGATTTGGTTTTGCTTAACGCTTTAGGGCCGTTTTGGGTGGCTACAAACGTAACAAAACCTTGCATTCGATTTTATTAAACTTGAGCATTGAATCATTTTTTCAATGGTTGCATAATATTAAGAATGATAAAATGATCCTATCTAAACCTTAACATTCTTTATTCCAAAAATCTATTAAGAAATACAGCCAATAATAGATACATTTGACACGCTTGAGTAAAATCATACGAATAGAACTTATTTGCACTGCTTGCCAACTTGTTTAAGCAAGGGTTAAATCTAAAAAACAGAACTCAAATCTGTTACTTAATGTGGGAAGGTCAAGGTATGATTATCCTGTTAGAATGATAAAACCAAAACTATGAATATGCTCAAGTTCAAATAAGTGCGTTTCGTATGATTTTACCCAAGGGTGTCGAAATTTATAGATTATTGGCTGTATTTCATCATACATGTTTGGAATAAAGAATTTTAAGGTTCAGATAGGATCATTTAAGCAATCAAGTGAGCTCAAACGGTAAGGCGCTCGCTTGCGGTGCGGAAGGTCCCGAGTTCGAACCCCGCTGGTGCTGGTGTGCTTGAAAATCCCTTGGACAAGGAACTAACTGCTAATTGTCTCGTGGAAACCCGTATGAAACTCGGAGAGCTGATCCGGGCAGCGATGATGCGTATGTGGGCTGATCAAGGTTCAGCGCCCCTAGAGGTTGCCGCAGAACCTGAAATGATGCTTGGTGTGGAATGGAGCTTACATGGGCCTCAGTGGTCAACGAACACCTGTAAAGTGTGCAGAGGCCGAGTGCAATTACAACTCTTGGAGGCATGGCGCACTGCTTCTAAGTAAGAATTATGCAACGTTTCGTGATGTTAGTGACATATCGGAAAAGAATGATCCTTTAACATTAACATGAATATAAAATACATATCAATGAACAGCTTACCCCAGCATGGTTCCATCCAAAACAGATGTAATAATCGTCTAGAATACCTTCCATGTTGTTTATATGATCCACTGCAGTTTGTAATAATTCCCCAAATTCTTGCGATTCAATTACACTCTGTCTAGTCATTATAGAGCGGATTTGTAAATGAGTTTTGTTTGAAATACAATGATCTGGATATGAGCAGTTAACCATTGTAAGACAAAGACATATCAGCAGAGAAAGAAATATCAGTGTAGATTGTGACAAAGCCATAATGGCTAACAAACTGTAATGCTCGGTTCTAGTAAAATTAATGTTGAACAGGTAAGTGTAAGAGCCATTAGCGCCTGATCTCATTATCTAGAATTACTATGTTTGTTATTGGTAGCGCACATTTTCACTGACACACGATGAGCATAACTGTTAAAGCACCTCAACCAGAATTTCTCTATGTCATATTTTCAAGTGTGCAAGAAAATGTGCCTTTTCCATGACCAGTGGTCTACGCAGGTTTCGTTCGGGTAAATTTATACTCGCACTATGACGAATAGGAAGTAACGACCCAATGACGTAATGATGCAGTTTTAAAACTGAATTTCTCGCTTTACGACCATAATACCGAGACTAACGATGGCCGCCCGCCTACAATTTTTTAACACATAATAGGTTTATTCGACTTTGAAGCCGCATCAAAACATTTAATATTATTAATAGAAAATTGCTAAGAGGGGTACAATAGGTCGTAACAGTTTATTAGGTCGCAAACATGTTTAATATTGTAAATGGTGTTCGTACTGCAGAGGTAAAAAAAAGGCCGAAAATATGTTTTTTATGCGCATAAATGGGTTAAAGCGACTTCAAAAAACATCTAAAACACACAGGCTTTAATTAAATATGGAATATATTGTCGGCTTCCATCTTAAATTATCTGCCATATCTCGGTAAAATGTATGACAACTCCGGGAAGGTGTGCTTCTTCATAATTTGTAACTGCAAATGTAAACTTTACATGTAAACCAAGACCCTATTAAATTGTGCGTACCTACAATCTTCGCAAAAAGTTGTTGGAACACTTTAGTGCACACAACTGCAAAACTAAATCAATAAGTCCATTAAATAGCTGTTAACATTAGGCTACTTTTCCCTTCCCCCTTCCCCATCATTCAATGTTGCGACACCGAAATCACGCGGATTTCCAATGCCGCAACATTGAACGAGGTAGCGGGGGTACACTTACGCTTAAAATAAACACGGGTGTTCCAAGACTTTTTGCGAGGATTGTAGGTGACACAGAGACTATGGGAAACTTGTGCATAATAATACGAAATTAAGGAAATTAAATTTGCCATAGTTTCTTCTATGCATTACCTGGACAATTATTATAGGGATATCTTACATGTTGTTGATTACAAATTATGATCGGTTACTGTTTGCTTTGTCATACATAAGAGGCGTACGGTATCTGGACTCTTTATGCAGACATTCCAGTCGTGAATGGAGAGATCCGACGGGTATCTCAGCCCAAGTATTAAGCATAGCCTCAATTCCTTCCTATACATTTGTGTTTTGATGAAACTTGTTGTTCATCGAAGTGTTAAGTCCTCGATAGAGTTCACTTCTGAAGAACTTACCAAACATGGCAAATCTCCAACACCATGATCTTTCATAAAACAAGCTCGTATTAAGGGCATTTGTAAATCCTCGTTTGATTCAAGCTAGCAATCATGCTAGAAAATCACTGGAGAAAAATTACTTCATCAAACACCTTTCCCACAGACGCTTTGACTGGACGACATATCATTTCAGATTCGTGTCCCATCAATGAGATAACGTTATCATGGTTACCTTCAGTGCTTGAATAAATTTAAAATATACTGCCAACATGGACGCATCAGAGTCGCAGGTGTACAGAGAAGGGTTATACTAAAGTGCGCATGCTATTAACAATTTATTCAGAAGACGGTAACATCCCTGATCACCTTGGAAGGCAGCCTCTATCAGTACCAGTACAGAAGCATTGTAGAAGCCTTGATAATGTCATCGGCTAGAGGCAACTTCGGACAAACAAGTTTGTGCTCCACCATGACAACGCCTAACTCCGTCGTGCTCGTACAATCCGGACTTTCCTTGAAGATCCGGGTGTTGAGTTCTTGCCTTGACCGGGAAGGTCTTAATCCTATTGAGAACATTTGGATTAACAGCATATTACACTCTTAAAAAGAAAGGATCAAATTTGATCCCATAAAGTATCAAATATGAGCTTACCCTTTTTCATGTTTTTGGGATCAATTTTGATCCAAATTCTCCTCATATTTGATCCTTTTTGGATCAAAAAGGAGTGTATTTGATCCGAAAAGGATCATCAACTTTGAGGAAAATTTTGGATCAAAATTGATCCCAAAAAGGGTAAGCTCATATTTGATACTTTATGGGATCAATTTGATCCTTTCTTTTTAAGAGTGTATATTAACCCATCGAGGAGAAGGAGTTTTGTTGGACTGTGTTTGGTGCTTATGCTGAGATACCCCAAAATGCTCTCCAATCACAAATGGAAAGCATGCCATAGAGAGTCATGACCTTGTACGCTTCTCAATGAGAAAGGAAACATTGATCGATCAGAAATTAACATTGTGTTGAACAACCCTGTAAAATTTCACATCTCTAGGTAATGTATGAAAAAAAAATGGCAAATTCAGTTTCCTTAGTTTAACAGTTTTAATATTACAGTGCGCGGCTTTGGACCTAATAGTCTGATTTATTTGTATCTTCAAATTTCTTATTGTCTCTGTGTCACTTCAGTGAGCTTTAAAGGGCTTTGTTTAGAAGTTTAAAAGTGTAGTTGGCGTTGTGTTATGAGGTAGGACGAATCTGCGTTACACACTGATGTAGAATGGAATTTGTATGTCCTTTCTTTTTAACGCATAGCAATTCTTTTCCTTTGTTAAAGTCCCAGTAAATTATATATCATTGTAAAGCTATGATTGTAAGGATTGTCGACAAAACACAAAAAAGTGGATATATAGGGTGAAACAAAGGTCATATAGGGTGTAAGTATATAATTTCATGCGAAATTGGTACCATAATTGATTTCATTATATCTTTATAACTGTATGTAATTCAATAATCTGACCCTTTGATATATGAAGGGGGTGCTATATACTTTTAATTAAACCAAACTTGTAATGAAGGGATTTGCTTCTGTACTGAGCTATAGTGTGATCAAATATTTCTTAAAAGTCCATTGGAATCCATGACTACAAATACCAATTTATATGACTTCATCCACAATTTCTTTTATAATCATCCACAATATCTTCTCATGATAACTGATTTCTCATTTGTTCATAAATAATAACCCTTCAGTAGGTACAACGGCAGGTAATAGCCAATGCCTATATTGCACCGTATAGCCGCCTCAATGCATTGTAATGCATACATACTTGCAGGTTGCATCCGCCACTGGTGCATCCTCGCACAGCTCCATTTGAATGCAATTATTTAAAAAAGTAAATAATAATTGAATATGAAACAATGGGGACTTATAGCCGGATCAATTGGCAACGTTATGGTCCATAAACCAAATCAATTGACCACTCCTATCTAAAACTATGGTAAAAATACTCCTGATTTTTACCTAAAACTGTAACGCCTCCACCCTTTTACTATACCTCACCTAGTGACACTAGGCCAGTTACGAACATGAGAGAGCACACGTCTCTAAACTTGGTACATACCAAGATATGGCGGATTATTCAAGACGTGAATCAACAGAAAAAAATATATTCCATATTTAATGTCAAACTAATCAATGAAAATGGCATTGCATATAACAGCAGACACGTTTCTCAATTTAGGTTGTTAATATGTTTAAAATCCAAAAGGACGCCAATACCGAGATCCAAAATGGCTGCCAAAGTACATTTTTACGCACAAAAACGGGTTGAGCAACAATTAAACAAACAGCATCAAAATAGGCCCATATTCCAGAACGGTGTTTAGCTAAACCGTGGTCCAGGTTGTAACTAACTGGACATTAAGTATCCAGGAATGATACGCGCCACCAGATGCAGATTTAAACAGAACATGCAGTTCATGAATAAAGCAGTGGTCACAACCCGTCGTGCGGTGGTGTTTTTTTTTTTTTTGGTGTTTTTTTTTAAAGTTTTTGAGAGGCAACATTCTCTACGTTATTTTTTTCTGAAAACGTGGCACATACACGCAGGGAGGACGCATGTTAATCGCACGGTGTAAGTACGTTGTGCGCACATCACGTCTGAACGTGAGTGGCTGCGTGCATCGTACGTTGCGCAGTTGTAACAATTACATCGTGCGTGCAACGTACGAATGCCTTGCGACTACCACGTTATTAAAAGGAAAACGTACTAACACGTACGATACACGCACGGTGTCCGTACGTTCTAGGCGCGTCGTCCGCAAGGCAAATAGTCTTGGGAAAAATGGCAAAACAAACCCCGCACGTTGTGCATACGTTGTGCGTACGTTGTCAGTCAGTGCCAAGACGTGTGGACCGTACTGATGTTTAATTGGTAGTCAGAACGTAGCCAGCACAAAGAGAAAGTTCCTCATGCTCTAAAACTGGTACGTCGTATACGGCTCATTCCACGGAAAATGAAACTTTTTTTACTTCAAACAAAATATCAGCTTTGTTATTTGACCATATAAGTAGGTTTTTCACTCATACGTTTATTACTTGGTACGTGAGAAGTATTTCCCAAAAAGAAATTGTGAAGTTTTTCTATCCGTACACGTATTAGCACATGTTTAAACTCAGAAATATCACGGTTTCGATACCAAAAAGTTATACCAAAAGGTCACAAACGTTACCAAACATTACCAAACAAAACAATGCATTAAAAAGATTCCTGACAAAAGATCTCCCTACAACTCTATGAAATATGTTACCCATCATCTGTGGAAAGCGCAAAACAAAATTCGCTAACATTTCAGAAAATTTTACTCTTAAGTCATTTAGAGCAAAAACCAACATCCGTGCGATGTCACACACGTTATCGAACGTTACATGAAGTTTATTCAGGATTTTGGCAATTGATTTTATTTTCAAACCCCTACATGGTGGCATTTCATGAGGTGGGTCAAAAATGAGTTACATGGTCAAAATGGTTAAAAAATCAACTTTTTGATATGATGTTAATATTATTGATCTCTTTCAATTCAAGTAACTTTTTTTGCCAAATATCCCTTTTGTTTTGGCAAGATGATCTTATTAATGGTTAATTACT
This sequence comes from Ophiothrix spiculata, assembly GCA_000969725.1. Classification (NCBI taxonomy): domain Eukaryota; kingdom Metazoa; phylum Echinodermata; class Ophiuroidea; order Amphilepidida; family Ophiotrichidae; genus Ophiothrix; species Ophiothrix spiculata. The sequence goes on from JXSR01S008561.1 coordinate 6,762, forward strand.
CAATAGACGGCAATGCAAACTGTAATTTTGAAACACGTTTTTCTCAAAATTGCCTGTTTTTACTAAAACAAGTCATAAATTGGAATGATTAATGGTAAACAATTCATTTTTTCAGGATATGTTCTAAACACTTTGATAGTTACTTTGATGCATTAAACTTGAAACAGAACCCTTAGGGTCTTGGTGTTAATGACCTTCAATTAATTAGAGGGGGCTATACAAGGGGAGAAAAATAGTGATGTTTCAAATCATTCTGTCCAACTTTTATTTGATGCAGCTTGATCCCCTGAACATTTTGACACCAAATTTGTCAAAATCGGACAAAAAATGAGAAGGTTCTGCCCAAAAAACTGATTTGAGGGGGTGGATGGGTCTAAAGAGGGTCTAAAATGATAAATTTGCCAATTACTGTAATTATATACCAAATTTTTGCCATGTTGGTGACTATTTATATGTATTTGAGGTCACAGAATCTATTTGTATATGTTCCAGCAGTGTCAAACCTTCCGAAATGGTGATTTCCTCAATTTGGCTATCTACCGCATCCTTAGGCACCGCATCCTTAGGCACCACCACCCTTGTACTGTCAAGTTCAAACCATTGTTTCTCTTAAATTATGTAACCCATGAAGACCAAATTAATACCACAAATAGCAAAAAGTGTTAGCTTTCAAATGAGACATTAAACAAGTCCATAGGCTAAGGAATAGTGAATTTACATCAAATTAAGTTCGAGAACCCATGAAAAAATGTAACAACACCACCTTTTTAGCATACCCACCTAATGAAATGCCACCACATACATTGCTCCTACCAGTTGGTACTATTATCAACAACAAACTCGTGGATAGAATGTCTATGCTAGGAGCTGAAGCCATTTAAAATTGAATTTTTCACTTTTTTGGTCACAAACGTTACTTTGGAAAACTCCCAATCATCTACGTGCTCTAAAATTCGTATGATATCGGTACCTACAAAGTACGGGACGCACGATTTTGCTTACATTTTTGACGCAGACAGCACGTATGTGCACATACAGCGGGATGTGACCACCGCTTTAAACACCTTTCTTGAATACGTTGAAAATAATCAATTAAATGACTATTAGGGTTGCAAAAGGAAAATTTCTCTCCAAATTAGATAGTTACTCATGTTTCAAATCTAAAATGGTTGTTGTGTCAAGTCCCAAATAAAAGTCTCGTAACATTAAAACAAAATTAAAAACATCAAATATTCAAAACAATGAATGGCACATTGCTTGGAGGGTTATAACACAAACATTTTACCTTAAACATGTTTAAAAACATGCAAACGTATTTAAAACTTTAAATGGTAACAACAATGAAAATCTGCCTCAAATCACTGTCAAAATACACGTTTTCATTCAAAATGGATTGCATTGACATTAAAACAGCGTTACATTTTTTTACAAAATTATCTACACAATATTGCTTTAGTTGCTATAACAGGGACATTTGTAGCCAAATCGTGATATTCACCCGAAATGAGGCCCAAAAATGGCTGCAAAAATATTTTTGTTACGGTTTGTGTATTTTGGCGGCCAATTTTGGTCTCGGTAGTTTTTTTATTTTGCTGTAATCTTCATTTTTCATTGATTATTTTGAGCATTTAGCGCTTTTTTATGCTGTTGTATTGTAATTAAGTTCCTAAAACCCATTTGTTTGCATAAAACGTATTTTGGCAAACACTTTTGATACAAGCATAGGCGCCATTTTGGGTTTTACATCCGTTCACAATCTAATGTTTGTGTTGTACCTCTCTTTTACAACGTTATGATGAGTTATCTCTAAAGTTGGGAGATAGACGAATTGAAGCTCTCGGTATATCTGAGAGGCCCAATAGCTCGGTGGTAGAGTTCTCGCCCTGCTAGCAAGAGGTCCTGGGTTCGAGTTCCTGTTCGGACAGGATTTTGTTTCTAATGAGTTGTTTTGTAGAGCATAAAAATGCAATTTTGACGCCATCTTGAATTTAAAACATATTGACAACCTAATTTTGTGAACGACGAATGTGTCTGTTTCAACCCTCAAAGCTTATAACCTTCAAATGTTTGGTGGTTTATAACACCAAGCATACGTTATTGATTAGGCGAGGCATCACTAGACTTCCTGTTCTCAATGAGAAGTTCTGTTTAGAAATATACCCACCTAGAAATGTGGTATAATTTAAACCTTGTACCTCAATTATAACTTTTATATAATTGTATTTGAATTTGAATAAGAATTGAATATTTCCATATAAAAATATTTGACCTAGATGGTCTAATTATCTATATAACAAAATTCAGTTGGTGAGAAGTTCTCACTCTGGTGAGGAAGTCTAGTGACACCTTGCCTTAGAAGATGCATTGGAATTAATGAAATAACAAAGACTTGTTGCTCAAAATATTTGTAGCTCAGAAAGAATTATAAACTGACTCTTGATATATGTATATTGTATAAGGAGACTCAGCGCCTGTCAAATGATACCAACACCACTGTTATAGGTTTTCATATTGAAACTGAATGGCGGTGGGTACTCACGAAATAAGGCATACGGGGATGTGCCACTGGAATGGGTCGGTTTTTTTTTTTTTTTTTTGAAGATAGCCCTAAACATAGGGTATGGTTTTATGCTGGAAAATTCCTAAACGTGGCCCAAATTTTAGATACTGGCCTTAAACATGGGTCCATATTCTCCTTCAATGTCTTAGGTGCAAAAATTCCTGCAAATCCGGGATCAAAATGTTGGAAACCATCCGCTATTTCATCGAACTATATAATAAATCCCGTTGAACGTGATAACGACCTGGAACCAAAAAAGCGCACGCATGAACATACTTCTGCTTAAGCAATGAACAAAGATTTTCTCAAAGGCGAGGTTACTGCGAGTCAAAAACACATTACGTAAATAAAGCAGTAAACTTGCCTTATGACAGCCATTCCAGTGAATTCTCCAGGCAGTTCAGGTCGTTTTGAATGGAAATTGAAAGTTATTTGTTGGATGAATTCTTAAACCCACCCTTAAACATAGCCCCTTTTTGGATGAAACTCCCTAATAATGGGTACCTTTTTAGCCAAATGGCCCTTAAATATGGGTATGGGATTTGAGCCTTCAGCCGCACACCCCCGTCAAAACCAAATCTAAAATCCCCCCCGGGCCCCCCCCCCCCCCCCGGGGACTGAATGATGAAGGCTGTACCGCTTTCGTTCGACGTGCTTGAATAAACAGCATAGACAGATGAGTGATATACTAACATTTTACCGTAAATTTAAAGGTTCCAGTAAAATGTAATACAGTTAGTAAAATGTCAGCATTAAAAGAAAAGGTCTTCCATTATTATGCCATGAGCAGGATTCGATCCTGGAACAATCCTATCGTGTATAAGCAGATCCCTTGATCCATTGTACAGCGAGCTAATCGATTGAGCCAAGCTTACTCGTAATGAATGGGGAATTTGAAATACTTATCGATCGACAAATGGATTAGACTCACCATTCATGGAAATATTGACGAATCTTGATGATTTGTAAGAGGGAAAGTAAGAAAACAGTATTTATGATTTCAATGATAACATTACTCAAAAATATTGAAAGAGATATTCCCGTAAAAAAACCTGCGACGACGTCAAACTACGGAGACTTGCCGTAAAATTTACTTTACAACCATTGAATTGTTTTAACGGAATTTAACTGTCAAAAATACATGTCTTAAACCGTAAAAAACGGTAATTTTCTTCAGCGTTGGTCTACTCTAAATAAATCATCGCCGAAACACAACAAAATCCAAAGGTGGTCAAATTGAGATTCAAAGTAATGAGGCAGGTGAATAGTAATAATATCCAGGTGTCCAGATGAACGTTGCTCCCAATATCCAGGTGTCCAGATGAACGTTGCTCCCAATATCCAGGTGTCCAGATGAACGTTGCTCCCAATATTTTTGTATACTAGAGAATAGGCATGTCCGGACAGATGAAATATGTGATGACTACCCCCGAAAAGGGGGACTTTGTGACAGGACACTTTTCGAGAAACTGATGAAAATAGGCAGCAAAACATAAAGAAAATAATAAGAATTTCTAGCATATTTACGCCTTGATTAATTTCAACAAGTAAGGTGTCATTTTAAAGCGTAGAAAATGCTGTAACAGATAAAATGATAAAATCAAAATTGATATCATCTTCATAGATCCCTCTTTCGGTGTGAGCCATCACATATATCATAACAAGTTCCGTAACAGCTTAGAGGACGGTGATTACATAACGACGCCAAACACTGCATCTAATTCATATTTCAGCTTCGTAAGGTTGTCTTGATGCTTCAAAAAATAGAAAGAAAATATGATTTTTTGCCTTCATGATAATAAGATTTTAAAAAAAATAACGGTTTATTATGGGAGAAATATGATTTTACACTGACAACTACATATATACGCTGCACAAAGAAAATATGTTTTATATAAAT
>JXSR01S008561.1:35437-47684 GCA_000969725.1 Ophiothrix spiculata
AAGGATCAAATAAGGAATATTTATTGCTATCATGGACTGCTGCCAAATAATCTATAGTCACTTACCCCCTTAGTGACCTAGGAAAAAATGACCAACATAAAAAGTTAACTTACAAGTCCATTGAAGTCAATATTCTTAAAGTCGTCGATTGTGCGTATCAAATGAATGTAAAATGACGTATCTAAAACTGACACAACGTTTTGTATGTCACAGGGTGCGGATCCTTCATGCCAGAGTTTTGGGACTTCCATCTGCCATCCTGGTAATATAAACACGTATTTCGGGCCATATAATCCGTACTCATGAGCCTGTGAGATATAAGAAAGACACAATTAAGGATTGCTTATTGATATTATGCACTTATCCTTTACATGTAACATAAAGGTTGATTGAGTCGACTTTTTTTTCAAGAGACCCTGACAAAAGGAGCACATCTTGACCATTTTTAATGAAGAAAACTTTGGTAGTGTTGATAAATTTCAATGCTAGGTTTGATTTTATGAGTCTTGAGAATGAGAATTGAATGAAGCATTACAGCATATTTTGTTTCATTTTTATGTCACCGGCCGATGTAAATGGGCCATCAAGATGGCGGCAACGTGAAAAATTGACAGGATATGACGTCACGCAAAACTCTCTATTCAAGGAATCGCCATGGTATCAGTGAATGAGTTTCAAAGTAAATAAGAAAAATCTAATAATATGGTTAGTCTAGGGTACTTACCTTACACGAAAATCTTTGCACACCTTGAAAATACGCGGCAAGTATTATTATTCTGGCGTCGTGGCGCTGAAAACCATACAATATGTGATTTCAATGATTATTCTTGTAATACAAAATGAAGTTTCAATTCACATCAGCAAAGAAAAAAAAACAAATCAATAAGATCAAACAAACTGCCTTCAAAATTACCCGTTCCATATAACGGGTTCATCTGCCAGAATTAAAAATCTAAACTTTCCAACCACATGCGTAAAAAGATATTGTATTTGTTAAATGATGATTGACTATAGTTAAGCGTATTTTTTTGTTAAAAAAGCTGTAATCTTGGGTGAAGTAGGTATTTTTATGGAGATATTTGCACCTCAGTTTGAGAGAAAACAAGGAGGTGAGGAAAAGAAAAGGGAAAAGAAAAGGGAAAAGAAAAAAGGGAAAAAGAGGAGAAAGAAAGAAGGAAAAGGGAAAAAAAGAGAAAAGGAAAAGGGGAAGAAAGGGGAAAGAGAAAAGAGAAAGGAAAAGAAGAAAGAGATGGAAAGGAATAGAAAGGACACGTTGTGTTACTTTTATTAGTATTTCTTATTTGTTGTTTAATTTCAAACTATAATAAAACAGAAGTCATCAGGATCATAGATTAAATAAGTTCAATTATTGTAGTTGTTATGGTGGTGATCAAATAATGGTCATCACTAGCAAGCATGTAGAGCAAAAAAGGCGTTGTCTTCCTGGAGACCAGGAGAAACTCGATTCGCTAGCTAAGATGCATCAGGGAAATAAGGGTTGCCTACCCTTGGATAAATCCAATCTATAATAAATTCTTAGTTACGCTTCTGTTAAGTTGCACAAATTGATTTAAGTATTGCAATCACTCGTGTATAAGTAAAGAGGACTTTTTTTTTGCTTCGCAATTTTTTGAAAAAGTACTGAAAAAAATCGCCAAGCTTCCGTGCCCTGCAATTGTGTCACACGGATCATGTTTTACTACACAGAAGACTGGGGTACAACTCTTGCATAGAATGTGTTCAATAATTTGCAGAGGTACTGTGTCAGGTTACGAATAAAGCAAAACTTTTTTTTTGTCCTGCAAGCAGAATTTTAATAAGAATTAAGCCAAATGATATTACGTAAGTGACGGACAAAACATGTTAGACTAGGGTAGGTCTAAATTTACTTGGATTGTTTGGCTGATTGTTTGTAGTCCTTATACTTACTAATAAACTCTCTATGTTTGTGTCAGGCTGTTCCGGATTTGACATTGCTTCCACAGTAACAATGCTGACACCGGCTTCTTGAAGCTGTTCTATCAAGTTCTCCATATTCTATTACAATCAGAGAAACACAACGTCACCCCAATAACTAGGTTATTGCCTATATAACATCTTGACGGAATTGAGATTTTTGAATAAATCGGATTTTTAGATTAAGGAACACTTGCTGTGAGTAAATAAAAAATGCAAATGACCCTGAACATGTTCTACAAAGTCAAAATGAAAAGAATTTGCGATTCATTCAGATTAAAATAAAGTCTCACTTTATATTCCTGCCTATCTCACAACACATTCAGTTAGCATAGGCAGAAATATCATTTTATATACCTGCCTATCTCACAACACGTCAGTATAGGCAGAAATGTCTAACATTAACCTGAAAAGGTAAAACGGTTTTAGGGTGTACATACATACCAAACGGAAAAACTCAATATCGTGGAATAAAATCGCAACCTTCTTCCACTTCATCAATTTAATGAATGCTACTCGACCTGGATCGGCGTCATTCTCTGATAGATACGTCTGAAGAGTATATGGGTATCTGGAAAGATCACTTAGCACTGGTGCGTTTGCTGCTGTTACCTAAAGTGAAATGAAATACGAAACATAACTGATTCTGCAACCATATAACATACGGTATTCAGAAATTTTAAAAAAATTGTTTCTATAACATTATTATTTATCAATTGCAAGGGCTCAGAAAGAAGTCTTACACTGTAAAAAAAAAGATGTATAATTGGACAGACTTCGTAATCTTAGGGGAAAGTTACGGGAAACTGTGATTTTACGGAGAAAGGAGCGTAATTAAATTAGGGTAAGTACCCTATACAATCACATAATTTACGATAAGTTGTCCGTTATGTACTTCTGAACAATTGTCCGTATTTCACTAGAAAATGTGCTTTTAGAAATATTTATATTTAGATGTGCTTTTTTTAGAAAATGTTAGAGAAAGCCGTAAAGTCCAATTGCATACAGTGTATGACAGGTGCGTAACCAGGATTGTCAGTCCGAGGGGGCAAAAGTCGGTATCGTTTAAAACATCGGTGTCGTCAGTGGCAGCGGAAGGTTAAAATTTTAGGGGGGGCAGCTAATTTCTTTGTATCAAAAAAATTGTTGAGCTAAAATGGTCGTAGGAAAATTATTATATTTTGTAATGCGCGCGAAAAAAAAGTTAAATCGGCTAATTTCAGCTAAAAATTGTTTGAAAAATCTTGAAATTTCCGCACAAATTGCAACTTTTACTGAAAATTTTCGCGAAGCACGCAATTTTTTTTTTTTTTTGATTTTTCACATTTAAATTATTAAAACAAACGGAAAATGTCAATTTCCTCTCCTTTTCTTCATCTTTTGTTTATTGAGGGGGTCCGTCCCCCCTCATGAAATTTAGGGGGACATGTCCCCCCTCCCACTTCCACCGCCTATGGGTGTCGTTCCCCTTTTTCTGCCACTTTTTCTTCCTTCTCTTACTCTTTCTTTCCCTTCTCCCCTCTTTCTTCTCTCTCCCTCTCCTTTTTTCCCTTCTCCTTCCCTTTCTTCTCTCCCTCCTTCCCCTTTTCTTCTTTTCCCGTTCCTCTTTTCCATTCCGTTTCCCCTTTCCTTCTCTTTCGCTCTCTCTTTCCCCTTCTTTTTCCCCCTTCTTCTCGTCCCCATTTTCCCGCTTTTCCGTCCCTATTTAAGTTAAATGTCCGGGGGCAGTCTGCCCCCCCCCCCTGGCTACGCTACTGGTGTATGAACTACAAAATGTTTGGTGCATTAGTTCACGTTATCTAAAATCTAATGTATAATGTCAATGTATTTCCTAATTATGAATGAAAAAAAACATAATGCAAACGCATGTATATGTCATTCGTACATTCATTCAGGGAATTTTTGTGGACCTTTCTTGTACATTGGCAAATTGGGGGGATGCTACGCCCCCCCCCCCCCCCCGCTACGGGCTTGGAAACGGGTAGTTCATTGTTGGGAAAACTTATACCAGCCAGAAGTAAGGTCGCTGAAATATCGCTTATTTTATTTTTATTTATGCATGAAAACTGACAGGAAATGCCGTTTTTTACATGCGTATGAATATTCATGAGATCGGATACCTTAGTTTAAAAAGCCTGTAAACTCGCCAAAATAGCATAGAATCTCAAACCAAACTTGCAATTAGAAGCATAAAAGTTATGAAAACATTTTGAAATTTAAAAAAAAAATGAAAAAATGGGAAATATTAGTGTCTTTTCGTGTGATTTTGCGAGCGTTTAATTTCCTCGAGTGAGGTCAAATTAGGTCTTTGCGTTTTACCTAAAATCTACGGTTCTGGACTTAATATATTTTAGCCACTTGGTCAAATGAGAGAGACAACACTTCTTTAGCAGATTTCCTAAAACATTTGAGATAAATCTGCTGAAAACACGTATCACGTAGGCAAATGTAACGCCTGGTCCAATGAGGTCAAATAAAGCATCAAATTTCTACGCAAAATATTATATAACCCCGGAAGTGATCAATTACGCGGCATTGTCTAATTGTTAGGTACATATAGGTAAAACACCCGTGTAATGATAGCGAGATCTCGATAGCATAGTGATTTAGCTTTCGCTTTTGATACTAGAGGTACCAGGTTCGAATCTTGACGGCGCCTTCTTTTTTTTTCTTTTCTTTTTTTTCATTTGAAAACAAATTATTATTTTTTCCATCATATTAGATTGATATTCCTTCAATAAACTATTTTTACACAAGAATTTCTATAGATAAACATGATAAAATTATTTCCCAACAACCCGTATTTATAATATGATATGCACGGTCAGAGCCGCAGGTCACAGTCACACGTAGACACGTGCTAAGAAATGACGTCAGATTGGCCTGATATAGCCCAAGACCTTCGAAAGGTGTGCTTGTCGTTTGCGATGTTCGTTGTGTATATCGGGATAATGAGATGACCGACATCGTGTCCCTTTCGAACGTTTAGTTGTAATGAATTTTCCCTCGATTTATTTTCTGTTTTACACGTCTTACAGGCATGATATATTTTTCAAATTTCATATAGGCCTATATGATGTCTGATATCTCATCTTGCAGTTTGTAAAAGCATTTCACATACAATTTTGTAAAACACGCTACACGTAACCAGATTTGACCTCAAGTTTTAAAAGTTTAAAATTGACATTTTTTTTTAAAAATGTAATGAAATGAAAAAATGTTATTCTCCACTGTCAAAAATAGGCTTATCTTATTGAAAAAACTCTAAATATTTTCATCCATATCTTTATTTTCTATTTGCACTAACCCCCTTGTGATTACAGGGGTTAGAAGTCCGAACTATCCGACAGGTCACATCGAGAAAAAAAATCTAGCGACCGAGTTGTCCTGGTATTCTCCCGGTATATACCCGGGAAATGAAAATTAAATTGCTCATTAAAAGCTCATTTGCATAGGCTCTGCTGCCTGACTGATACATAAAAACAGCAAGTTCCATCGAATATATATATCATTAACAGTAAGTAGGTTATGCTTGGCAAACAAAGGATTAGCATGACTCCTATAATGAGCACCGGTGTCCATATTTGAAGCTTCACCAATTTGTCCATGTATGATTTGCATGCATTTCCCCAAACAAGAATTCTATAATTTAAGTAGGGTAAAACCAAAGTACAATAAAGCGTATGAAGTATGCGTTCTGGGAGAACATATCTTAATTTATTCATTGCGCCAATATTCCTGAGATTGTTTTTGATATGCACTCAATATGGTTTTTCCGAGTTAAGCATTCATCAATAAGTACACCCAAAAATTTTGTAAATTTTACTCTTTCAAGTTGTGTATTATTATTAAGAGTAACAATTATTCCTTCTAGAGATTTACATGATGTCATATGAGGTGTACCAAGTATCATAAAATTTGTTTTGCTTGCATTGACTGATAATTTATTTGCCTCAAACCAAGTATTTACTTCTTCTAATTCTTTGTTTACCATATCAATTTGACTCGTTATGTCTTTATGGAAAAACACAATTGTGGTGTCATCTGCACACAGTATAAATTGTTGCACATCAGATGAATTAATAATATCATTAACATAAAGTACGAAAAGAAGGGGACCAAGTATTGATCATTATGGTACCCCACATGACGAAATCCATAATGATCAAGTTTATGAAGCAGAATATCATGATCAAAGCTTTGGATAAATCTAAGAATAAGCCAATGGTTGTTTCGTCATTTTCAACGGCAGAATTGATCTTATCAACCAGTTGTGTAATAGCCATAGAAGTTGAGTGATTCGGTCGGAAACCAAATTGCTTGTCATTGAGGATTTCGTGGGAGTCGATATAAACTAAACATCTGTTAAATACAAGTCTTTCAAGTATTTTTGAAAAGCACGGTAAGAGGGATACGGGACGATAATTTGAAAATATTTCAGCACTTGATTTTATTATAAATTGGTACTACTTTTGCTACTTTTAGATTATCAGGGTACAATACCTGTTGTTAATGACAGATTGAATATTTCTGATAGCGGTTTAACGATGTTTGTACATAGAGTCTTAGTGATAGAGTTTCCAATATTATCATATCCAGCACTTTTGTTTGTACTTAATTTGTTAATTATTTTTAAGATGTCGTTTTCAACAATAGGTTTCATGTACATGCATCCAGGATTCATTTCTTTGAGATAATCATAGTATTGTTTACCAGTATTATGAATTTCAGATGCTAATTTAGGTCCTACTTCTACAAAAAGTCATTGAATTTATCAGAGATGCTATGACTATCAGAAAATTTGTTACCCATCTCATCTACAAATTTTCTTTGAGTTATTTGTTTTCTGTTTTTCCCGAGTATGCTAATAATATCTTTCCATGTTTTTCTCATGTCATTTTTTGATCTTTGAAATTTATTGAAAAAAATGAGAACGTTTAGACTTGCGTATCGGCATAGCTAATTGGTTTTTATTAAATTTTTGTTGATTAACATTTGTTGGATTTTTAAGGTACTGTTTGTACAATTTGTTTTTCTTATTGATGCTTTTTTATAGACCCTTAGTGATCCACGGGGATATAGGTTCTTTTTTCTGTTAGTGCTGCTTTTCTTTAGAGGAATACATTCATTATACAGGGCATCAAATGTATTAATAAATGTGTTGTAGTCATCATTTACGTCCTTGTTTTAAAGTATTTCTTGCCACTGTACTTCTGATAACCGCTGATTGGGTTTTCCAGATTAGTTGTGCAATGATTTCTTTTGTAAGTTACTTTCCCCTTTTCATTGTCAGTTTTATTAATTTGTTGATTTGTGGACAAAGTAGTTGGAAAATGGTCACTAATATTCGTTACCATTCCGGCGTTCCGGATTGAATGATATTTTCGTTGTCAGTATATTGTCAATTATTGTCTCCGTTATTTCGGTTATCCTAGTCGGTTTACATATGGTTGGTAACATTGCATACGAATAGATAAGTTCAAGGTACTCATGCGTTGCTCTATCTGTGTCAACTTTGAGCAGGTCAATGTTATAATCACCCATTATATAGACCTTCTTCTTTTCTAAATCGACATTTTTTAATAACTTCAAAATCTCGGATAAAATTGTAAATCGGGGTGTGAAATCTATATACTACTCCGGCAAAAATATTTTTTATTGAATCTTCAATTTCAATAAAACATGACTCGAAACTATCATTTGCAATACAAAGATCTGATCTTAGTTTATATTTGATTTGGTCTGATATGTAAAGGCACACACCACCCTTCTCTTTTCCAGTTCTGTTTGTATATTCTAAGTTAAAACCCGGTATATTATAATATAAATAATCACTTGGTTAATCTTTCAAATGAGTCTCAGATAATCCTATTATAGAGAATTGGCAATTTAACGATTTCATACATTCTTTCAGCGTCTCAAAGTTTTTGCTTCTAATATTCACATTTAATAAATAAATTGTACCTGAGCTTGCATCTTCATCACGACGAAAATTGATCTGGGGTTAAATAAGGGCATTTGTGAAGACTGTTTTCATTAGTTACGTCATTGTACATTTTAGTAGAATTTTCATCAAATCTGAGAGGGTTGAAAAGCATTTGATCAAATTTCGTTAAATCGATATCATTAAAATTATACCTGGGAAGTTTTTCTCTTCCCAGATTATACACTGGGGAATTATTCAAACAGTCGATTTCATTTTAAATATCAGAATTAGTACAATTTTTATCAACATCTTTACATACTTGGCAAGTCCAGTCCAACAAATTCTCAATTTCTTTTGGTTTTAATTTAGTGCATTTCTTATGAACAAACCCAAGACATAATTTACAACGAATATCTTTATAATTTTTCTTAACTATGTTAAGCAAACAATACACACATCATTATTTTTGAGCGACATTTAACAACAAACATATCAAATCAAAAGAACAGAAAATCTAAAAAAAAAGGTTTCTTTAAAAACAAACAGCAGATATATCAAAGAAAATGAATCATATCAAGACCATGACGGGCCAACAGCTCAAATCAAACGTTGATCAGATAATTGGATATGGACGATATTTCAAGTAGTTGATTTATTATGTCGTTTATGGCACCATTTGAAGTCAAATTGACGGTATTATATTCAACAATAAAAATGAAGTGATAAACAAGTTTATTTTAATATCAATGATTATCTTTTTGATATTGTGTGTCCACGCTGTAGTTTATGTAAAAGTAAAATGTGAAAAAATATTCTTTTATTTTGAATGTTTTGCAACCGTACCTTCATTTTTTTAAATGTCAAAAAATGCTACTATATAAGCAAATATCAATAATTTGTTGTTGTTGTTGTTGTTGTTGTTGTTGTTGTGTTTCTTCTTTTCTTTTTTTTTACTTCTAGTAGCAATATACACCAAATGATGCACTTTTATATAAGAGTGTTTGAATTATAGATTTCCATTTTCAAAAAGTGAGAAGTAACAAATACCTGCATTATGTTGTACTGAGCAGCAACTGGGTTTAGCAAGGTAGACACTGACGAATATGGTGGTCCGAAAATCATTGGGATGGGTGGTCCATTGTGGATATAATCATAAAGTATAGCCAGAGATTCCGATGTGCTCTACAAAAGAAAATGTACAAGAAGCATATACTTGAATGTTAGATTTGATTATAAGCTAACTTTATTAAAATTCAAATCATTTTTGATAATTTTGTTGTGCCCAAGCAATCAGACAATGAAAAAGGTGCCCATGCACTGAAAAATTGTCGGTGTTAAATATGCAACACTGAGCTGGTGTTAATTAAATAACGGAGGAACTATATAGAATGTACCTGCTTTTGGTGAACCCATATTGAAATCATTATCTAGGTAAAATGTTAAATTGTGTGGTCTTTTTGTTAACTTAGGGAGACCACTCTAAAATTCGAACTAAAAGATGTCTTTTTGTCTTGTTACCAACTAAATAGCTAATTTCTTATATCATCTTAAAGCTACAATGTTTAAACTTTTGCACAGTTTGATCGGATTTTCATCTTATTCTGGGATGTAATTATTTCAATATATAGCTTTTTTATAAAACTTTGAAGACTTTATATAAAATTACACTTTTAAAATACTATTTATTCGGAACTAAGAATAATATAAATATTCAATATTAAATTGTTTTGAATATACATTCAATTTGTTGTTTCCACGTAAGCATACATCTATTAGAACTCCAAGAAATTTGGTAGATTTTACTCTTTCAAATGTAGTCCCATTTGAAATTATTGCACATGATTCGATTTTCGTCATGTTTGGAGTGCCCAGAATCATGTAATTTCTTTTAGTTGCATTAACTGATAGTTTGTTGGCTTTGAACCAATTGCTCACTTTTTTATTTCATTATCAATTAAAGGGGCAATTCATGATCCACTTTTCACCCTCAAGGTCACCTCTATCAAATTTGAGTTTTTTAGCTTATAAGAATCCTCAAGTGGTATATGTTACGATCCCCAAACCGTTCTTTCATATGTGCTTGCATTTTTTAGAAAAGTGACAAAATGTGTTATTTTCTAATTATTGTCGGGGCCCCGACAGTAATTACAACACTGTAGTCTATGAGGATATTCAAAATGCTGAAAAGCTTGTAGCTTAGAAACGAACAGTCGGAATCAAGTGAAATTTTCAGTATATATTTATGTTGTACTCTTCTTTTTATTTAGCTACAAAAGAGGCCACATCAAAATCATGAATTGCACCTTTAATACAGGTTCATTTTCAATATTTTTATGGGAGAAAATAATGGTAGTATCAAAGAGAATGAAATCAAGAATATTACAGTATGCGTGATGTCATTTACATATGAAAAAAAGAGATGTGGACCAAGTATAGGGGAACACGACATAAAATATTTTCACATTCTGAATCACAATTATCATAAGAAACAGACTGTTTTTGATTCCGTAAATAACTTTTTAACCATTCTAGTACAATGCCACGGAACCTAAAATGATTTCGTTTGTGAAGAAGTATTTCATGGTTAATAGTATCAAAGGCTTTAGACAATCAAGACAAATACTAATAGTGCTCTTATTGTTTTCAACAGCATTATTAATTTTGTCAACAAGCTGAGCTATTATAATAGCCATGCATGTAGAATGTTTTGGTCGATAACCAAACTGTTTGCCATTAAGTCTACACATCTGATCTCTTTCAAGAATTTTCGAAAAACATTGTTATAGAGAATTAAACAGACGATAATGATAATTGAAAGATATATCTTAGTCAGCTTTCTTGTAAATTCAATTATCTTTTACGAGCTTTAATTTTGTCCGGAACGATATAGTCCATCAGCTACTTTCTGTACGGGCTCTGTTTAAAAAGTTACTTGGGCACCATTGGTGACAAAATTCTGCTGATAACATAACGTTTATATAACTATACTGTACATGAAATGATGTTTCTCAAAAATGATAAGTTGATCAATGACGATTTTGGGTCATTTTTGTGTAAAATTTGCAAGTTTTAGCACTTTTTGGGAAAAATCACGTTGTTTAAAATTCTGTGCACTGGATATGAGTCCTACTCATTGGAATGTTTAGCAGAGCAATATGAAATACCATATAAATTGCAGTATTGGTAAAATGACATTTTCATTTGTAGATTTTGACATTACTTTTGTGGTCATTTTGTCCAAAAATCATGTTTTTTTTAGCTTACAACCAAAATATATCATTAAATTAGACAATCATAATGTCAAATTTAGCAGAATTTTATGACCATTAAAATAACTACAAATGTTAATCTATAATTAACCAACAAATTATTAATAAATTGGATTTTAGGTCGTTCTACCCTTGAAACACATTTTGAGCTTATTTCCTTGACAAATTGTAGCAAAATTATTTGTAAAACAATATGTAGCTTAAGTGAGCTTCAAAACAATATGTCCCCTTTGTAATCCATACTTTTAATGTATTACATACATCTTCTTTGATTTGATGACAAATTGAAGTATTTATTACTTTGATCAAAAATCATGACTTTAGCATAATATTTGAATTTTGTCAATTTTCAGCTTAGATATTTAATCAAATAGTTGCTTGTCGAAAATCCATTGCACATTGATAAAATGCATACATAACAATACTAAGAAATAACAAAACTTAATAAAATTAACCTTAATTTCAGTCAAGAATCAAGAAATAATATAAAATAATAACACTAAAACTTTAGTTTTTCTCTTCCCAGCTAATATCTTAGATAATCCTATTCCAAAAATTGCAGCTACTTTTGAATAAAACATTTTTTCAACGATAACCATTTTCTTGAAGTTGTACATATGGATACTTTGACTTGCATATTCATATAAATACAGACAGTACTAATCTGCTTCCATTTCATGATCACTGGTACAAACATATTAAAATCTAAATTGCTTTTATAAAATCTTAAAAACTGAATTTTATCTAGAAAAAAATTAAATGTCTATTCCGGTGGACAATTGTGTACCTTTGTCTGTTCAACGGTAGACAATTGTCTACCCTGATAGACTCTTTTCTGTAAAATGTTTATTTTTAAGATTTTATAAAAGCAATTTATATTTTATAATGTTCGTATAGCTTTCTTAACCTCTCGTCAGTTCCTCCTCCATCTGAACTATACCACACGTCTGTGATGTCCTCATCCTTGTTTTCCCACTCATCGTTATATTTGCACATGTCTGTACGGTGCCGCATCATTACTCCGAAGGGTCATTATTCCGAAAATAGCACAAGGGTCATTATTCCGAAGGGTCAATACTCCGAAAAAAACATAAGG
>JXSR01S008562.1:22688-33511 GCA_000969725.1 Ophiothrix spiculata
TTAAAATTAATTATATTGTCTATAATGAGGATATAATTAACTAACGTAGTGATAAACATGAAGATTGCGTATTTTGAATCCTTGATAAGGTAAAGGAACAGCCGGTATTTTCAAGAGTAGGTGTGCCCATCTCTGTTTAATATCTATAGCCATGAGCCGGGGGTACTCGCATATCACATTGTTTAGGCTTTCGCCAAGATAACCCAACCTGGTACTTGGTACCAAGTAAGCTATAAAATGAAGCGTATCTTATATGTAAGGTATATGGGGACGTGCCGCCCAAATGGGTTAGTTTTTCATAAAAAAATCCCTAAACATGGATCACATTTTCAAGAAAAACTGCTAAAATTGGTCAAAAATTGCATTTTTTTTGGAAAAACAGCCTATTTTGGAGCAAAATTCCTAAACACGGGTGCCCCACATACTCAACTTTCTTTTCACCTTTTAAAATCTGTGATGTCAGTCTGCTCCCAGCTATTGGGTCAGATTCTGTATTGTAATATTGCTGCAAGTGGATTACTACACCTTAACAGTAAGCAGGCTACCATCCCAGTATTAATATTTGACATCTTGGTTGACAGCTCTAGAGATTCAATGTCTTACTCAAGGACCTATGGAGAAAAGGAATGACATTCTGTGATTCTTAATTTGGCCCATTTCAAGAAAAAAATCATTATAATACTTGGTACATTTTTTTTTTTATTTAGATGAGAATTTTAATTTTCTTACTGAAAGTGATTGACCATGATTTTCCAAAATTTGAAAAAGTCTAGAGAATTGTTAGTTTGTATACGTACCCACTGAATATTGCAAACTCATTTAATACAAGTCAGAATTCAACATAATCCTTAAAAATAGTTTATTCAGCCCCGTTTTACTCACAGTATCACATTTGTGTCAATCCCTTCACAGCTTTTATACTCCTTTGCTATAGTTTTTCAAAAAATATCACTCTTGGACAATTGTGATGTCTCATGCCAAAAAGGGGGACTTTGCAGATGACATAAATATTTTGATTTTATCATTTCATCTGTTACAGCATTTTCATGGTTTAAAATGACACCTTGTTAAAATTCATCAAGGCGATCAAATTTTACAATAGAAAATCTGCTGGAAATTCTTATTACTTTATTTTTTGCTGCCTATTTTCACCAATTTCTTGAAAATTGTTCTGTTTTAAAGTCCCTCTTTTTGGGATGAGCCATCACAATTTTAAGAAGGCGTATTTCTCTTTTATTTTGAGTTTTTCATCTAAAAAAGAACTCATATTCAATAACCGGTATAAATAGACTGAATTTGACCTGGTATAAAGCTGAATCAAAGAAGCATTGTCATTCAGCTGCAAACTGGGATTTCAGAGATTGACAATTTCGTTTCTAATTTCAACATTTATTTTAACAATCACAGTGGTAAGTTCGTATGGGCATGCTCCTGTAACAAGAAACAGATTGTGTAGGAAAAAGTGAAATTTCAGAATCGGGATGATGGGTAATCTCTTTAAATTTAGCCAAAACTCTTTGAAACTTCTAAGGTGCTGGAGCGCAATTAGGCCACAACTTTGTGCGGCCAGCCGAAACCTGGCCATAGCCTAATTTTCCAAGATGGCGGCTGTAGGCTTGATTAAGCACCTCTAAATAATTTCAAAACATGTTATGATTATGATCATGTATACACTCATTCATCTGAGTTGATTCAAGTTCAGAATATTATGTAAATCTAGGCAACCAGAATAAGACGACGTTATCTCCAACATCTGATGACGTCAATTTCATCTAGAAACAAGGTCTACTCTAGGGCGATGGTTTCGCTCGCAACATCGGTTGCTCCAAGTTAGTTTATTCTGGTTGCCTAGATTTACATAATATTCTGAACAAGTAATGATTATTTTACAATAATCTTGAGGTGAACAATCAAATCTACGGTGCCATTTTGAAAAATTAAGGCTGTGGCTAGGTTGCGGCCAGCCGCACAAAGTTGTGGCCTAATTTTGCTCCAACGCCTGATGTAGATGGAGGCTACACAAATGTAGTGTCTCTTATTTATTCCTACCATTGCAGTTTCTAGAAGGTATCCAACTGAACTACAACCAGAAGGCGAAAGATGCGGGGGTGTATGTTGTAGGAGCGTGTGGCTTTGATAGTATACCAGCTGATATGGGTGTTTGCTTCACAAAGAAGGAATTCCCAGGTAAGGATAAGGGTGTGTTTTCTTTCATTTCCTGACAGTTAAGTTGGAAAAATAGTCAACAAATTTATTCTGCTAGGTTTCTTTGCCACAAATATGACCAGTTTGGCTTTAGGCGTTAACTACAATCACTATGTTCTCAATTTCTCTGGATACCGCCTTTGTGCAAATAGCTCCACTTGCAGTCTTACTGCAGGTAGAGCCTCAGACTTGAGAAAGAATTAACTGCTTTGTGGAATACGCTGAAATTTATGGGCATGCAATTAGGCTGCGTCTAGATGCGTATTTGTCAAACTGTGTGCATATTTGACCTCAAGATCGAGACTCTCCCCACAAATGGTGGATGATGTGTAAACTTAATTGATTTCTTCAAAAGTTCTTCTCCCAGCAATCAGCTTTGTTGATAATAAAAAAACTGAAAATAAAATGAACTGACTGAACCAGGGCCATGAAACTCCTATTCCAAGCCAATGGACAAAATTGGTACAGGTCACGTACAGAAAGAACTGATCTATTACTCTAATTTGTATACTCGTCATTCAACCTGTACATATCAAACGCTTCACCAGTATTACTGACAATACAACTACACAAAGATATACATCACCTCACAGAATATTTTTAACAACTTTGGATTAACATGCAGATATTAAACAATGGGGATAACCCTAGTTTCTGCATAATGATTAAGGTTATTTTGAGATGTAGCGTGGTACATCATTTACATTTAGAGCAGATTTGTTACAATAAAGGGGTGAATTGCTATAATAATCAGCTGCAGCAAATCACCCCTTTGAGGTAGGCACACTTTTTAGCCCGTCAGCTTTGCTTCCCATCGTCTACTTTCCCTGACTGAACTAAAATGAGCTAAACTACCGTTATTCTTTACTTTGTCACATGACGTATATAATTCCAATCAGCTCAATATGTCTTATAATGTCTTCTTTTTTAAAAAGATATTTGTTCCATTTTGTTTTTCCAAAATAGGTGTATTGAACACTATTGAAGGCTACCTCTCCGGAGACAGTGGACCTGAAGTGAGTAATATAAATAAAATAAAATGTCGGTGCTTATATAGCGCTATGATAAAGCTTGGGTCGACGAAGCAATTAGGATTAAATGTCTTGCCCAAGGACATAACCCGTTGGCCGTAGCGGGGCTCAAACTCACGACCTACTGATTCGCAGTCCTGCTCTGTTCCACTAGACCACACAAGCTCCACTACAATATCTTGTGAAGACTGCTAAATACGTCACAGAAAATGACAAAACACAGAATTTCAGAAATTATAAAAACAGAAAGTGATTTTTTCTTGACAAAACTTAAAGGGGCATTGGTCAAAATTTTGAAATTTTGTTCGTCGATGATTTTCACTTCCTATGTTAGAAAATAACAATCAATTACCAGATATCAGGAAAATTTTGATCAAAACCTTCAAAAAAGTCAAAAATTTGAATTTTATTTTGTTTGTTGATTTTGGGTATGAGGCTATCTCTAAACGTATTTTTTGATGCTATACAATGACAAAGAGCCAAAGATTTGTTTGTAAAACATTCCTTTCACATCATAGATTGCAGATAAATCAAAAGAAATTTTGATTTTTCATTAGAACTCCTGAAAACGCCAATTCTAAAAATTCCACTATAGAGGGCAGTATTTATCGTTGTTGACAACAATAATTAAAATTAATAGAATATCTAAATATTTTGATATATAGAGTTTGAATTTGACAATGAAACTTTGCATGTTGTCATTATTACAGCTAATACTTCAAATGATGCAAAAATCTCAAAATGTTTTGGGAAAAGTGTGGGGGGGGGGTGATGCTGAACTTGTCCAATGCCCCTTTAAAGGAGCATGGCAAATTTTTTTTCAAACTTTTGGTACCAAAATATTGCTCATATTTTTCTCATAACCCATGCAAAATTTCACTGCTGAGTTATGTTCCGTTGAAAATGTGTCTAATTATGGTAACCATAATAATTTTTGTACAGTAACGTATATAGCAAGGCTCTGAAATTTAAAAACTGCGCATAAAATCAAAACCATTTGGCCGATTCAGCTGAAATTTAAAATTTAGACCTCTTGAGTAACCATCTTTCATATGACTTTAAAAACTAAATTTTGAAAAATCGGACCAAGCTCATTTAAGGTATTAGCCACTATTCCGCACGGCTATGAATACCCATAAAAAGCATAAAAGATAGTAGATACTAAACATCCAATTTTACTTCAATCAAATCCCATGCGAAAAGGTTGTATGAACATATGTTTGATAAAAGTAGATACTGCTTTTAGTTATAGTATTGATCTGTTATTTTCTTCCAAGGTAAATTTTGAATATAGTTTCCTTGTAATCTTGGTGAACCAGAATTTTAACCTCAGTTTACTTATCAAGTAGCAATATATATATGAAGTATGACAAAAATTATGAGTGCAATTAAACTTTAGACTGAACCAACTTTTCACCACTTTTTCATCTATTCATGAAGGGGAGTGCTGGTCACTTTGCCACATGGCAGTCAGCTATTCATGGTTTTGCCAATGCTGGGGAGCTGAGCAAGCTGCGTAAACAGTTCAAGAACAAACCACTACCTAGATTTGAACCAAGACTCCCTAAAAGGTAAGCAAATTGAATTGGGTGTTTAGAAAGCATGGACAGAATTCTAACGTTGGCACATTTTCAGATATCACACAGTAAAACTTTGTATAAAATGTAGTAGCTGCCACTTTTCCCAAAAATAAAATTACATTAAACAGTGTCCAGTTTTGAGTCTCTTGAAATGGTTTTTCGTGCAAGAGCGAATGACATTTGGGAGATAATCATTTAGGTTGTTTTAGGTTTCATTTTAGTGACAAGGTATTAAGGGTACAGTAAAACCCCCCATTTCAGAAATATAAACTGATAAGTAAATCCATATAAAAGTATACATTTCTAGATGTGGATTTGCTTATAAAAGATGATGGTAAGATCAGTTTTGGACCAAATTGTATGATTTTGGACCAGAGGTCCAAAAACCCTTGTTCTTGGCCCCAGGGGCGTCAGAACCATGTGGGCTTTGGCCGCACCACTTTTCAGGCACACACACACACAATATTTTGATGCGTTTTATTATAGTTCTAACAATAATAACCACAAAATAGTACTGTACATATTTGTTTTTTAATAACCATTGTCTTCTGGGACTTCAAGTAGTTGTTTCTTTATTTGTGTTATTTTTGGTAACTAAGGGGCTACAGGCTGCACCACTTTTAGCAGGGGCCGCACCACTTCTATTTTCCTTCCGACGCCTCTGCTTGGCCCAATATATTTGCAAACAGCTTAACTAAATTTTACAAAAATAAAAGTTGGACCTCTTTTACTTTTTAGAATCTAGAAACACATGTCTAGGAACACATTTCTCAAATTTTTGATATTTGACTTTTTTTTTGAAATATAGCCAAAACTAAGCCCAAAATTGGCCCAATATGATTTGTTTGTCATTTTTGTCCTATTTTTAGCATTATTATGTTCTGAGCTGTCCGATTTCCAAAAAAATCAGACAGGATACAAAATATTAGATTTTGATCATAATAATGATAAAATTGGATGGATTTTTTCGCATGATACTTAAAGATATTGGTCTCGCTATGAGTTTTAGAAATGTCGAGCTCGACGCTGCGCATCTCGCACGATATTTCGTAAAACTCATAGCTCGACCAATATCATTTTGTATCATGCTCAATCCATCCAATTTTATCCAATTTTATATCAATATTGCATATACAACTCTCTTGAATTCCTGCACTGAAGTTGTCATGTGAGTGAAAGAAAGACGTATATGCAATGGCTGCCATATGTGATATCTATTAAACATCTTGTCACATAATTTGTCTCCCATATGTCAGGGGCCTGAAATGTATCTTCAGGTGATGATAACGAGCCACTGATCCAAGATTGGATATCAAATAGTGTGCAATGCAAACTTATGAAAATGACAGCTATTGCAGATAGGACCTTCTTGCACTCATATGATGAAGTGCCTTCTGAAAACTTAATTATTGAAATTGGCGAGAAAATGTTATGCTTATAACATCATTTTTGGTCCTGATAGTTTTATAAGAACTGTTCCCTGATGCTGAAAGTGGCTATGCTATATATTAGGATAGTATGACTAGTTATTCAAAAATATATATATATCTGAAAATGTAAATAGTTCTTAAGGTGGATTGAAAGGATGTTTCTGGAAATTAGAAACTGCATTTAGAGGCACTTGATTACATTGAACAAATAAAGCATAAAAACTGAGCAAAATGTTTTTTGTTTGAAGGAAATCAGACATACGGTTGCCAAGATATGCATGATTTTAATTTCTTTGTTTTCTATCATTTTTGCCAATATATTGATAAAGTTAATGAGCAACATTCGCTATATGTGCTCATTAATATTCATATTTGCTAATATTTTACCAATATCTTATGAATAAACCTTCATACTATTTTTATTTTACATAATTTTAACTTGAAACTTTGCCAATGTGTTTCTATGGCCGAAAACATTAACATATGATTTACCCGCCCATCTAATTTGCATATTTGCATAATTAATGAGCATTATACAAAAATCTAATTAATTATGCAAATATGCAAATTAGATAGGCAGGTAAATCATACATTAAAGTTTTAGGTCATAGAAACACATTGGCAAAGTTTCAAGTTAAAATTATTAAAGGTAAAAGTAGTATGAAGGTTTATTCATAAAATATTGGCCAAAATTAATATTAATGAGCACATTTTGCCAGTTTTCCTCATTAACTTCATCAATTTATTGGCAAAAACAATATAATACAAAGAAACTTTAAACAGCAATATCTCAAAAACCATTTGTCCGATTTGGCTCAAATTTTTGAATTAAGATTTTTTTGCTGAGCTCTCTGCAACAGGTCTGTTTTTATCTCAGTCAGAGCAACTTCATTTTGCCTTTAATACCACCTTAATATGTTCTTGATATTGGTTGAATTCCTTTCTTTGGATAATCAGGTTTGAACATGTATGCAGAATATTTTGGTGCGCATTTTCATTCCTCATGTTAGTGTGTTCCCTCCCTCCTAAACTGATTTGCTTCCGTCCTTACAAGAATATTTTTCCTTGTAAATGACGTATTATTATTTGAGCACATAAATAGCAAAGTTAATGAGCTTATATTAAAATTACATTTGTCTTTTGATTTTAAAGAAAATTAAATGAGCATCCTCCTCAATAATTAAGCTATTCATTTTGTGACACGTGTTTGCAATGATCGTGTACTTACACTTCCGTAGCGTCACAATTTATATACCGTACCTAAGATGTAAATCGAGTGTAGATTATAAAGGTATAGTACACGAGAATGATAAGCACATAGCAGTGTAGCTGATTAGGAGACCAGGGGGTTGACAAACAAATGAAATATTATTTGGTAGGAAAAATTCAAAAATCTGGAAATGTTTAGAAAAACTGAGAAAAAAATCTATGTAAATATTATGAAAAGAAACACTTTAAAATGTAAATATTAGAGGTAGAACAAGACTAATAATTTTTGACACCATCAAAAGTCACACTGTTATCTTCAGTGACACAGATTACACTTGCATATCTGATTAGTGGGTAATCGAGCCAAAAATTGTCAAATATTCAAAGTCTTGCACATACATAATAATGTGCTGAACTTTAGCATGGCCAGTTTTTTAAAAGTGCGAAAATGTGCAAAAAAATCAGATCAAATAGTGCGAAAATGTGTGATACCCTGTTAAACCTGTTACTCAACCAAAAGCACAAAACTTCTTTGCAAACATTCATAGATGATTACGTTATGTGATCAATTTTAGTCGATACGATAGAGTAAAATGACACAAATTCATTGATTCCAAGTCTAAAATAATTATATGGACGACAGGGAAGTTATCTAAATGCATGATTAAACACAAATTTCACTTGAATAACAGCTTAATACAGGGTTTGGAGTTATCTGGAAAAAATCTTTAAAAAAATTAAACAATTTGGAAAAATCATGAAAAGTTTTCAGTGGATCTTAAAAAGCGTGACATACAATATAAAACATTAATTTTGGTGCTTTTGGACGACCATGCTAAACCTCAATGCTTAATTTGTATAATCATCTTCCATAATGTATGATATGTCTGTGGAGTATGAGATTTTCAGACATGAGAATCTTTTTCTAACCTTAATCTGAATTCAATTTTTTTAATGTTTGAAAAACATAATTTCCATTATTTTCTGTTCAAATATAGACATGTTTTTTGAATTTCAGTTTATTTTTGCTCTTTTAGCACTATTTTCAATTATTTTTGTGGATATATTTGTTTTCTCACAAAGATTTTTAAATGTATGATACCCGTATGGCCACTAGTTTTGCAAACATGAGGTACTCCTATTGTGACACCCGGCTGTGGTTACTATAAAAACTTAAAACCTCACACTTCACACTTGTTAGGATTCTAAGAATTAATTTGTATGGTACAAAATGTGTTATGTGTCATTTTTATAAGTGATGATAATGAGAATATATATGTAATGAGATCTCCATCCTTGCTTGTAGACTTAATCTCTCCTTGGCCTACAGGTTAATTGATTTGTTATTAATTAAGCCATTCTTGGTCACGAATTGTCAGGAAATCGTGACAGAAGTAACGGAAAAGCTACACATATGTATTAATGTCTTCCAATTGGCACAGTGAGTTTAGTAGATTAGTCATTTGTCCTGGTTGGCATAGGGAATTAGAAGGGGGGGGGGCTAGTTAAGTTTAACCTGGATATATACATCGTCCTGGAAATTTTGAAGTACCACCCAAATTTTCTGGAAAAGGGAATCTATCCATGTACCAAATCAGTTTCAGTTTAGTTTATTTGTTTTCTCTCAACATATATACAAATATAATATATAACTATAAAACAATTAGAATCAAGAACAAATTTTACATATGTGAAACATGGATGCCTTCAAAAACGTGAGGCATGTGGCGAAAGGCACCCATATAAAATCCCAAGTTTTGAATAAAATTAATTGTGTAAAAAACATAGCATTTCCACTACATTTTTGTGCTGTTTTCCATTTTTAATGCCTAAATTAGTGTCATTATAAGTTTTGAAATGTAGGCCATGAAAATTTATTTCACTTTTTACATACAATTGTCTGCAAATGTTAAACTGATTATGCATACACACGGTCAATGGAGCCACTGGGTTATTTTAGCATCAACTCAGTATACCAACCACTCTCCCTAATAAAGTTTGATAGTGTTATTAAAGTTGGCATCACAATTCTTCAGACTATGTAAATAAACATCCAGAATGCAGGGACAATTATTTACAAATACAATTGTGATGGCTCACCTGAAAGGGGGGAACTTTGCATGCAGATTATATCAATTTTTATTTTATCATTTCATCTGCTGCAGCATTTTTTAAGCTTTAAAATTACATCTTGTTGAAATTGATCGAGGCGATCAAATTTTACAACAGAAAATATGCTGGAAATTCTTATTATTTTCTTGATTTTTTGCGTCTTTTTTCACCTGTTTCTTGAAAAGTGTTCTGTCGCAAAGTCCCCCTTTTGAAGTTTTCGGGGTGAGTCATCACAATTATACCCTGCAATTGGTGGTCACTTGACAGATTTTGTCTGTGGAATGTTGGCATAGATTTTAATAACCATAAACATAGAATCCAGAAAAAGTAGAAAATTTCAAGTCCTTCTTTTTCACATCCAAATCTGAAGCATACTTCAGCCAAACCTCATCCTCAGTCTTCAGTTCCACAAAAGCCATATGGCTGATCACGCCTCCATTCTTGTCACCGCCTTTACACACATTTGCATCTATAAATGATCCATCTTTGACAAGTGAAACGGACGGTTTGCCATCACAGTTTATGCTGCTGTAAAAGAATGCATACACCCCAGGAACTGGGCAGACAAATTTGCCATTGTTGCTATCAAATCCATGACCGTCATTGGAAATGACCTGATCAAAGGTCAGTATGTCATCAAGGTCAGATTTATCTGATCTCAAATCTGTTTGTGCGACAGTGAAAGATACCGACTGACCATCCTCTATCTTTATATTCGGCTCCTTTTTGTCTTCCTTGATAATATTTCCAAGACACTCTATGATATTTTGGTTATTATTATCTTGTTCAGTTGGGTCTTCTTTACCGCTTGCTTCTTCGTAATCGTTCTTAAGCTTCAAATTTTTCTCTACATTGTAGATGGCATCGTGTAAATCAAGGATGTATTCTATGATGTTTAAAAGGCGCAGGAATGCACGTATAACACCTGAAGAAAATAGAGAAATAAAAATCAAATAATAATTAAAGTTTGGGACTTTTAGAAACCATCTACAATGCTATGTTTCAAAGTACTGTTTTATAAGGGCCATGAAGACCCTCACTTTTCAGAAACAGTTTGCACTAATAGTTTCTATTTCTTGGCAAACAATATTGCATTTTCTGTTTGTTTGGTTGGTAGCAAAGAAATAGAAATAATACAAATATTAAAGGTGTAGGTTCCAATCACATTCTCATCCCCCAGGGCTCAACCGGAAGTAGTATATTTTTGATGCCAAATGAAAGCCCATATTTTTCTGATTATAAATCCAAAATTTCAC
>JXSR01S008563.1:6079-23369 GCA_000969725.1 Ophiothrix spiculata
TAACTTTTGAACGGAAGCTCCGATTGTTGTCAAACAAAAAGCAAAAGAAAGGTAATTTTGTCCTTTATATGAATTTGCAATTTTCATTTTTAGGCCTTTAAAGGGCATATTCCCCCTTAATCAATCAACACCATTCTTTCACCATTTGAAAGGTTAATCTATATCCTAATTAGAAATAATCATTATTTATTTGAAATTACTTTTGTTCTTACAATATGACTTCCATCTAATTATTGCACTTATTTTGACTCGCCCCGTAGTAGTGAAAGACAAGGGAACAACCTCTTTAACAACCCATCCTCCAAATAAAAGCTTATCATGAATATCAGTATGGACAATAAAACCTCATGACTAGGGTTTAAAGTAAGAGCATAAATTGAAGAAAGTACAGATGGGCAACTAATATATGAATTTGTGCTTTGAGGCTAAATTGTGAAATTATGTGCACACTAGCGTGGTCTATATAATTCTCGATGCAGCTACCTAAATGACATATGCGTCCTGTCATTCATGGCGTACAAAGACAGTGGTTGAATTTAAGTGATACTTAAGCTTGTATTGCCATGTTACTCTAAAAGCAAAATTTCGATAATCTAGCTAAATTCTGCATTAGAGTGTTATTTTGTTTTGAGGTTATGGGCAAGAAAAAGGTATGAGTGTGTATAAATTTAGGCTTGTATCGACAAGCTTTTGATTTCCGTCATTGTTGACAAGCTTAAGTTTTTATCAACATACTTGACAAAAAAATAAATAAGATAAAATAGAATAAAATGAAATAAAATAAATAAACAAGAAAAATAGAAAGCTCAACATTGTAATGAAATTTACCCCTGATATTTTTCTCGTCTTATCATGAGTTTTTTTATCCATTTTCGTCTATTACAATCTCTCGCAGCATCGCCACATTGATTTCAATTAAAGAGGGTGACAAATTCAACAGAGTGCCACAAGTTGTCATTTCAATCCTCTTGGCTGCATTGACAAATTTATTGTCGACAGTGTTGCGACGTCAGTCGCTCGATTTGGGGGCTTTGTTAACAATGCAAATGCTTGCGATACCTGCCCTAGTATAAATGTTGTGATTTCCTGTGATGATTTATGATTTATTATTACCTTCAATTTTGTAGTCGAGATGAGGATTCCTGTCCATTTGGACCTTTAACTCAGCGACTCATCTCAGCGTTAGTAGAAGAAAACATCATGACGCCTCTAGAAGATATCATTATGGAATCAACAGTAAGTAATATGTTCAGTTTACGGCTATACCACAATTCTTTGAACAGTGTAAATAAAAGTATAGGGTGCTGGGCCTTCCACAATATTATATTTTTGCATCTACATGCACTCTGTATTTTTGTATACACTGTCTCAGGATTTATTTAGGTATTTAAACACACTACAGAGTTGTTCATCACAAATCAACAACGATGCATCCATGCGTCCACATATTTTTATAGGGTGAGGATGGTTTAGCCACTAGAGTGTGATAAAAATATGCCAACGCATCTGATGCAGAATTGTAGATTTGTGATGAACAATTCTGTAGTGTGTTTGAATACCTTTCAACAACAAAAAATCTTCCTGAAAACTGTTTAATTGAGGATTAAAGTATTTTCTAAACTTTAACCATCACTAAATAGGCGGGATTATTATTATTATTATTATTACACAAGCATTTATATAGCACCCAACAAAGAACGGAGCGCTTTACAAAAACATACAAAGAGTACAAAGCACAAAATTAACAGAGAGCAGCATGATTAAGGGAACAGATGAGTTTTGAGCTGCCGCTTAAATATAGGCATACTCTGAGCTTCACGCAGACATATGGGGAGATCGTTCCAGAGGCGAGCTGCGGCAATGGTAAAGCACGCATCCCCAGCACGTTTGGATGATCGAAAAACAGTGAGCCGGGTTTGGTCTGAAGAAGAGCGTAGTCTATGCCTATATTCAGCGGTATCCGTGTTCTGCAGATGTAGTAAGGCAGATAGGTAGCTGGGAGCAACATCATTTAAGGCTTTATAAACATATAAAACAATTTTGTAAACAATTCTCTGTCTGATTGGGAGCCAATGAAGTTCACACAGCAGGTCATTAGAGGACCGGTCCCGCCCACAAGCCATAACTAGACACGCAGCCTTGTTCTGAAGGCGTTGCAAACGAGTGAGATCAGCCTGGCGCGCCCCAAAGAGGAGCGAGTTCACATAATCAAGACGGGAAAGGACTAGTCCTCTAACGACGTGCTGGCAAGCATCAGTGGTAATAAAACGCCGTATACGCCAGATATTGCGTATGAGAAAATTAACAGATTTACAGATGGTGTTGATTTGCAAGTTCATACTAAGGGAGTCATCAAAGGTTCTTGATAGATGTGGATCTTTGGATGGACAGTGAGGCTTTTCATCATCTACAAGTAAATATGATACCATTTGTACGCGCGCTGTAGATACCGATGCGCGAGTCAAACATGCGTGGCGCTCGGCGTCTCCCGCAGTTGTGTTATGTTCAACTACGCAGACGTAACTGTATCAATGTGAAAAAGCCCACTTGTTCGGTGTTGATCATAGTATTTAATGGTTTCAATTAAAGGGATATCTATTTTATAAAATACTCTGAAGCAAAATGATACTTTTTAATGATTATTGCTTTGCCAATATCAACTGTTTCCAAACACCAGGTCTTGCACATACTCAAAAGTTCCCGATGAGTGTTTACAGTGCACCGACTTACGTGTACGCACTTCCATGAATGTTTTACAGGCTAATTTGAATATCAACTATAGGTTCATCACAAATCAACAACGGTACGCTCCTGTATAAGGACATGCAGTGAGTTGTTGAACATGGCATCAATTATAGTATAGTAGGGGTCAAGATACTTTTTGACTATATTGAACTATTTTTTTTAAATGTTGTCCAAATGTAGCCTTCTCTACCCATTCTAGTACTGTATGCTTAATTTGTTTCATCAGGGTTACTTTGTGCAAGCTTAAATCTTAACCCCTCCCCTTAGCACTGTGACTATGTGTATTGCTAAAAGTACATGATTTCGAAAATAGATACAGCTTACAGAGTTCGAAAATAGATACAGCTTACAGTGAATGGAGTTTTGCTAATTTGGCAAGAAGATCTAGGCGACAAAAAGATTTGTCAAAACTGTAACTTACCGTATAATATGCATCACGAAGAAGGATTTATATTTTCCCTTTTCACTTTGTAGACCCTGCTTGACCATTTAGAAAATAAAGCAAACCTGGCTTAAATTCAAGTTATTGAATCAAAACAGTTTCAAGATTTGTCCTTGGTGGTATTCTTTAGTATAAATCATTCAATGTCTTGGAGAGCAGCCTTTGGTTCTAATAAAAAGTATCAAAAGCACTGGGTTGTGGCACCAATTGTTTTTACCTATATCACAATTTATAGTGAAAATGTGTAAATGTGGCATTCCCTTATAGCAATATGGGAAAGATACATTGTTGTGACTTGTTAAAATTTGAAAATAACAACTGTTTATTCAAATGTGTATTTAAGGCAATTCTTTTTTCTATTTGTTTATGTTTTAAGAATGAAAAATCAGAGAAAGATGACAAAGAAAAGTCGCCTCGCAATGGCAAGTCTTCCCCTAGGAATGGCAGCAGACCGTTTACAGTACCTCACACCAGAGCATTGGAAGCTAGAATACGTGAAGAACTACTCACTCAAGGTTAGTGTGATAGTAGGCCTATATCAACTGTAAAATGTTTAAGAGGCCATCAATGTTTGAAGGGAGTCTTTTGGAAAAGTTTCTTGTCACTGATTTATTTTAAGTTGAGATATGAATAACAAAATGAAGAGCATTTTTTCATTTAGTCCAACAACTGCCGACATGCTAGATTTTGAAACAACAAAAATTCTTCATCCAACTAAACTTGTTCTGATGCCTATTTTACCTTATATTGCAGAGGTCAGGCATTCTTGGCCTAATTGCGATCAGATGATCTCAGTTTGCTAACTTTGGTGCCCTGCAGGGACATTAAATTATCAGTTGAAGTGGATTTTTCCCAAATTCACCAACTCTCTAAGGCCAAGGAATGTGCATGCATCTTATTGTGTTTAGTGCATTGAAGTGCTTGTATGAATTTTTGATCAATATGGTGACAATTTTGGTAATTTGCGGCAAGCTTTGACAACCAATTCAACTCAATAAAGCAGTAGTAGGGCCTATAATAAATTTATAATATATGCAAATGTGGCATAATGCAACGATTGGACTAAGTGAGTTTTGGAAAAATACTCTTCAATTATACTAAGCATATCGTGACTGTTAAATGTATCAAATGTGCCCATCTATTATTTCTTGCTGATTTTTATGAACACTTTCAACTAAGTACGCTGCAGCTTAACATACGAGTAATGCAGACATATCACAGGTTGTCATGTGAGTGCAAGAAAGTCATATCTGTAATGGCTGACATTATTAATTTAAAGGGGCAATTCATGATCCACTTTTCATCCTCAAGGTCACCTCTATCAAAACTGAGTTGTTTAGCTACAAAGAATCCTTAAGTGGTATATGTTACGATCCCCAAACCATTCTTGCAAATGTCGTTGCATTTTTGAGAAAAGTGAGAAAATGTGTCATTTTCTAATTATTGTAGGGTCCCGACAGTTATTACAGCACAGTAGCCTATGGGGATTATTAAAATGCTGAAAAGCTTGTAACTTGAAGACCAATGGGTGGAATCAAGTGAAATGTTCAGAATACATTTATTTTGTACTCTTCCTTTGATTTAGCCAGAAAAAAAGTG
Organism: Ophiothrix spiculata; assembly: GCA_000969725.1. Classification (NCBI taxonomy): domain Eukaryota; kingdom Metazoa; phylum Echinodermata; class Ophiuroidea; order Amphilepidida; family Ophiotrichidae; genus Ophiothrix; species Ophiothrix spiculata. Next base: position 10,866 of record JXSR01S008563.1, read on the forward strand.
ATGTTTTTGTAACATCAAAATCATAAATTGCACCTTAACACCTTGTCACTGGAATGTGAAAAATCTCAAAAATTTCTCCCCCATATATCAGTGGCTCTTGAAATGGTGGTTCCTCAGGTGAGGTGACACCGTCACCTGAAGAACCATTTCAAGAGCCACTGACCCAAGACTGGACATTCTACAGGCTGCAATTCAGAGTTTTGTAAAATGGCAGCTATTGCATATATGACTTTCTTGCACCCATATGACGACTCTGATAGCTATCAAATTTTGAAAAATTTTGTTACACACTGTCAAGACTATAATAGTCTCGAGCCATTGGCTCTTGAAATTATTTTTCAGACTTTCACTTGAAGAACCATTTTAAGAGCCACAGACATACGGAGAAAAATTGTAAGGATTTACTACTAATTCTAGTGGCAAGGTATTCAATAAATGTAATTTGTGGCAAATACAACTTTTTGCAACTCTTTGGTCCTTGTTTCTGCAGCAATCATTGATGATATCCATCTTTGCATTTTCACCATTTTAGGTCTGTTAGATGTTGACGATGCAATCACTGAAGACATGGAGACTGATGAAGTGCTTGCAGAGCTGCAGAAACGACAAGCAGAATTGAGGGCGCTGTCATCACACAATCGTGCACAGAAGAACCGTTTAGTACGTTTGGCCAAAGAAGAAATGAAACGACAGGAACTCAGAGCCAAAATGAGAGCTGCAGATAATGAGGTCAGTACTACGGTATTCCTGATAAAAGCTGTGTTTGTTAGTCTTGATCTGACCAATCTGAATACAAATAAATACAAATCATTTTTTTGAATATTTTGGAAAGTAAAAGAAATGTGTTTTAACCCTTTGTGTTAAACACTTTGGTTGTTTTCTAATATTTATAGATCGGGCCATCCATTTTAACATTACAGTTATCTTGACTTTGATACTTCGAATGCAAAACACAACCAACCAGCCCAAACTGAAAAAAAAAACCCAACTTACTCAGAATTATAATTATTTAAAAGAAATCAAGTTGGCGAGGTAAAAGTTAAGATATTGACCTGTCACTGTTGAACCATATAGCCTCATTTTTCATTTTTAGGTCTTTATCAACAACGTTCAGAGGGCAAATTACACTAGTCATGATTTATCATTCCCATTTTAAAAATTGTCCTAAAAAACGTTAAATTCTGAATAAGAATGAGAATAACAGATAAGATTTCTTGTTTTGCCTGTCATCTATCGTCTCATAATGGATGGGTGTGTACATTATTTGGAGTAATAGACACCCCTGCAGCTTATCTTTTATTCTCTAATTGTCACATAGTTGTGAATGCATTTGATAGAGTAGCTTCAAAATTTGCAATGTTTGTATGTGTATGCTGTGTAATTGTGTAGTTTGATATTCTGTGTATAATATAAAAGTTTGATGTTTTATCACAGACAGTTATCCTGATCTTGTAAACACACAGTATACATTACACATAATATGTTGATCTTATAGTTTGCTAAGGTCATTTCCAAATATTCATAATGATCAGAATTTAACTAAAGACATTTTTTTTACAATTGTGTTAATTGTTTTTGTGTTTGAATTATCTTATCTTGTAGACTATGGAAGCCTTCCGACGAATCATGGCAGCTCGTCAGAAGAAACGCTCTCCAACCAAGAAGGAAAAAGACCAAGCATGGAAGGTGTTAAAAGAAAGGGAGACTCTTGCTAAACAACTCAATACTATGTGAATATAACAACTCTGGAATAGACTCAACAAGTCAAATAGATATGGTGAAGTTAACATATCAGATATGAGTAAAAGGATGACCTTGCTATATAAGTATGTGAGGTATTTAGGAAGGGTTACCTTAACAGTGTGCACAAATCCTTTCTATGTTCTCCTTTGTCAGATTTATTGTCAGTGTCCTTATATTCCAGAAGGACAAAGACATTTGGTAGCCAACTTCGTGGTCTGACTAATTGCATACATACCAAGCCGTTGAAACCTGGGATTATTAGGGACGCACCATTAGATATCTGAGGGGGGGTAGGAAGTTGGGTTCGGGGGGGGGGGGGAATTTTTTTTTCCTTCTACCTTTGGAGGGGGAATTTTTTTTTTTCCAAAAACTTCCTCCCCCCCCCCCCCTCAGATATCTAATGGTGCGCCCCTTAGTGCAAGGTAAAAGGAAAGCTCTCAAGTCTCAACAGAAAAGAAAAAGAACAAAGCTAAACTTGTTGGCAAACTTCCTGTTTGAGAGTAAAATGCAGTAGAAACCATTAAGATAACACTAGTGGACTTGGACTCTGATAACTGATGAAAATATGCTCAGTATTATTTGAATTATGTACATGTTGCTTGTAAATATCTGTTAGATTTCTAGTTATATATTTAATGTACATATGCAAGAAAAGGTAAAAAAGAGAGTGAAAGCACTAAAAGCTGTCAGGATTCATGAATTTAGGACTTTGAAGTCAATAAAGAAATAATTAAATAAATATGTCGGTAGCAACGACAAATATAAGAATACAGGTCAGCTGTGTACATATTTCTATTCAAACTGTACTTATACCACATTCCCAGGTAAAAACAGCACCAATTACACTCTTTCTGTGTAAAATTGTGGCTTTAACAGATAGTTGAAAATTATTCAAAGGTTACCTTGTATAGTTAAAGAAGTGAACTTTAATTTATATAAAGTTCATGTCATTTCAAATGATAATCTAGTACAAAAGTTAACACTTTGTCAAATATTCATGTGGAAATTCAAGTGAACCACTTTGATGATTTTTAATGCCAGACATAAAGGTCCATTTGCACAAAACAGGACTAGAGTTAGTCCCGGACTAAGTAAAAGTTAAATCTAGTGGTAATTTATGTTCTTGTTTAAAGAGTTAAACTGAAATTTTTACTTTGATTCATTTGTGTGTTTTAGAACATTGCAATTCATTTTAGAACAAAAAATGGTTAAGCTTGCTAAGTTAGTCCTGGACTAAACCAGTTGTTGTTCTTTTTGAAAAAATAACAATATTCCAAAACAGACAAATGGTCAAAATATAGACAATTCAGCATAGACTTTTAAAGCAAGGACATAAATTACCACAGATTCCACAAAATGTGTCATTTTAAAGGAGTCATATATTTCTCGAACTATAGTCCTGTTTTGTGCATACCGACCAAATACAGCACACAGCTCACTTGCACACTTGTTTATGTAAAGTAAGTTACATCAACATGTGTAATTATGCCATCATATTTTGGAACAGTATTCATTGTATCATGTATGTAAAATGTTTCTCATGTGAACTTTATTTCGATAGTATCAATCACTTCCTGGTAAAATGAAGGATGAATGGATCTGTTGTTTCTAAAGAAAACGGGAATAAATGAACGTCATTTCTATAGTTTTGGTCACCCTCACGTAAAATGAACCATCAATTGACCTATTGTTCCTCCAACAAGGCTGAGCTGATGAACTTGATTTTAAGTCAATGAGGATAATAATTATTCATAATATAATAAAGTTTCTTGCTGCAGATCCAATAATTTAAAGGTGGTACTCACTGGAAATATTTCACTTCCTGTCAGCAAGAAACTTTATTATATTATGAACTATGAACGATCCTGATGAATCTATTCAGTGGATAATAATTATTGTTTTAACATTGTTTTTCCTTGTAGTAGTTGTTTTGAATTTCTGACTTTAAAGTATAGAAGATCCTTTTATTGTTCATTGTGTCAGAAAGTGACTGAATATAAATGTAGTTCTCATGGTTAGGCCTAAAAAAAAAATTGTTTGATTGGCGTAACCCGACCTACCCTTAATTTTACCAACGACCCTAGATATTTTTATTTTTTTGAGCATGGTAAAAAACCTCTAAATCCCAAATTTGATGGGAAGCGATTCATGGGAGCCCAAGATATGACTTGCAGGACATTCAAAATGACAAATAAAAGATGTGTTACAGAAAAAGTGAAGATGTTTTTGTATATGTGCCATATATTTTGTGTTCTTGTATGTGAAACGTAGACTTAGAAAATAAAAAAAAAATTATTAAAAAAAAAACAATTCCGACCTACCTACCCTATTTTTTTTTCTATGTTACGCCAATCAAACAATTATTTTTTTTTTCCTTAGCACTTTGCATGCATAATGCTTATGAGAACTTGTTGAACACAAGATACTTCATTGAAAATGTTAAATTCTGACCCATCATATCAAAAGGTACCTTGATTTTTTGGTCTCATCTGAAAGATCATATTTTAAGCTTTAAAATGACACCTTGCTTTTGGTTATTGGATGTTCGATTGCAAAGTAACATCCAATTTGGTAAAAGGCATGGGGCCGATTCAGAAAACTATAGCTCTGAGAAAATTGAGTTTAAAGTTTCTGTACTGGTTAAAACTTGAATGGAGAAAGGATTTTTATCTCGGTTTTGAAAACATTTGTCTTATGTTTTGGATGTTGGAACCTGATTAATATAATAGAGTACACTTCAAAGGTAACGTTTCTGATGAAATTAGAAATTCAACCTTGGACGTGATTTTTGACTATGCTCAGCTTCAATGGCCCGTATCTCGTAATTTACTATGCCGACCTTAAGGTACCTTTTGATATGACAGGTCACAATTGTGAACTAATATTGGATATGATATTCATATGTCAATATATATTTACATATAAAGAATGTGAGTTTTTCTGGGAAACACAGTACAGTAAGTATAGTCATCATATTTTATTAATAAAAAAGATGACATACAAGAGGACTCGTCAGTAAGAAAAAGAAGTGGAATGTCCATATGTGATGCGTTACATCAAAAGGTACAAGTTGTCGGCCAAGCAAGTTTTGAGATACAAGCAAATTAAGCTTTCTGTATGCTGCGTATTCATGAAAATCCTCTAGCATCATGTGATTTTTTTTCCATTCAATCTGAAGATTTATTATGATCATACAAATTGTAATTTTTCTTTTGTACTCTTCTTTAGTTTTTTTTCTTTCTAAAATTGTAATAAATGATCTATGACTAAACAACTGTTAACATCTCCGCTTGTACTTTATTGTGTCTGTTTGATCGATTCTCATTACATTGCACTTAGGCCTAAAAGAATTGTTATATTGGCGTAACCCGACTGACCTTAAAATATGGTTGTACCCCAATTTTTTTCTATTATTTTTTGAACATAAAAAACCCTTAAAAACAACCCATCCTAAAAATTGGCAAATCTTTATATTTTTTTCAAATACAACAGTACTTATTGAAAAAAACTAGAATTGTATCCACTTGGGAAGCACACTGCCGGGCATGACATCCTATGTCAATTCATCTATAGCATCAGATATGTTGAGTTTGCATGATTTAGTAGGGGATTTTACCCAGGATGCAGCCTCTCTATACAGAATTGGTTGGTCAACACAAACAAGTAGATTGTAAGAGTAAAAAAATAATCTCTACCTACCTACCCTATTTTTGTTTGGCTTGTTACGCCAATGAAACAAGTTTCAGTTTTCAGCCTTATGCTGATTTTAGAGTTCTGATATCAGTTATGTGACCTGAGTGATTTGGAAAGAAGTTGTGAAGATCATTTTTACTGCTTTGTTGTACTTTGTTGATGGGTGTGGGTGTGGGAATGCTAACAAAGAACAAGAGGAACTGATGCAAAACTAAATAATATGGACTTTGCAAACTGCACAAATCCACAAGTTGATCAAACAATTGAATAACTAGATTTGGAGGGATAGACTTGGTTTGATTGAAAAGGATATAAGGTGCAAAGTATTGCCCTTGATGATGGACATTTTGCAGGTATTGAAACATAAGTGCTTTGAACTGAGATTTCTGGGCCATGTACTTCGGATGCCTATGGATGAACCATGCAAGGAGTTTGCACTGTATATACCGCCACATGGGAAAAGAAAACCAGGAAGACAGTGAACTCTTTTTCTCAGATACATTCAATAGCCTACCTGTTGGGAGACAGACAACATGATGAGCCCTGACAAACTGTCTGAATTAGCACAGGATCGTTATGGTTGGAGAAAGCTTGTAGTCGCCTGCTCCGCAGTCGACAGATGATGATGCTTTGAACAAGTAGAGTACTAGTATTGACATGGTTTGCCTGCATGCACAATAGGATGTGTGACAAAATCTGTGCCCCTGAAGTTGATATCAATGAAAGCCTGAAAAATCCTCATTTGAGCGCCATTATGGCTAATGATGTTGCTATTTAACCTTAATTTCTATATCTATGATGTAGAGTTTATGTAGCCTAGGTTGGATGGTTGACTGCTTAGGAACTGCCAGCTCTGGTTGGTTGCTATTTTTCTGAGCAATGACAACCCGGTTGCAGGCGGTCAGCTGCCGGTTGCGTTTTGAAGCGGTTGCGTTCTCAAGCACTTGACAAACCCAGTTCTTTGAACACATTCCAGCACACACAAACTTAAAAACCTATTTTGTAGAATGAAACAAAACCAATTTATGGTGAAGTTAGGCAATCTTTTCAGGTTGACATTTGAACAATATGAATGCAAGACTTTCACGCAGGTCATTGTTCACAATGAGACATGGTTTTTGAAAATTGACCATTCATTTTTGACGTTAAGATGAAAAAGGCACAACGTTTCCTTAATAATTTACAAGTTTAATTTGCTTGTATCTTTTCGATGTGTTGCGAGTCGCGGCACACATTTATCACTTATGATCCGAGATTTACTTTATATGCGGTCCTGTTAAGATGAAGTATACCGTCAAATTATTTTTAATGTTTTTTTTAAAAGAAATATACATATTTACCGACTAGAACCAAGTAGTTTTAGCTAAATTGTTGATTGTTGAAGTTGTCTTTTATAACTTCCTGCACATTAAATAACTTGAACCATAATTAAAGGAAATATTTCATTTGCAGATGTGAGAATTTCACAGCTGAGTGCCACGTTGATGAGTTAGAATTTCACGATCTCTCACCTTCTTATTATTCGTTGCAAATTGTCAATTCAAAGGGTGTTACTGCTTCTAATATCATCACTTAAAGCAGCAAAATACGCTCAAGTGATAGCGTTTAGCGAGAGAATTGTGCGGATCCCACCGAGTGTCAACTCGCTAAAATCCACACTTTAACACTGAATGTATAGCCCTAAAACATGGTAGATATGTGTGGTTTAACAAGTGCAAGACTAGTGCCTTAACAGCCACAGGCTGTAGCATAATGGGTATAATAAAATTAAAAGTCATTCAATAAAGAATGACGAAGTGTAAAAAAGTGAAAAGACAACACCGTTTGGGATGATATCACCGCCCCATAGGTGATAGCACCACCTTTGTAATGAGGTCACGGAAATGTGTTCAACAGGAGAAATATCTTACGTTCTTGAAGTCGAAAGGCACATTGAACAAAATAAAACTAATTTTAAAAGTTGTCACATTATATTGGAATATTATAACCAGCGGCGTGCCCAAAGTGTATCTATCATCGCATTCATAACTGCGCACTTTGGTTGGCAAACCATGGCAGCCCGGGCTGTTTAACTCTCAATAAACTAAATTGCCAATCGCATGGCGGAACTTGAGCGAGTAATGAAAGTGATCCATAAATTTTAAAATGCATAAAACATCGGGTGGAAATCCTCTTTCTGTTTTTCTATTTTTCGATAAAAGCTGTTTTAAATGTACTGATTACAGTTTTGAAAAAACGAGTTACCGACCGTTTAAACAAATTTCAGAGTTTTGCTATAGATTTATTAAAAAAAATATTACGACATTTCATATAAATTTGAGTGATTTGCTAGAACGTTTTTATTCTTTTTAAGATGGAAAGCGACTTACCGATGAAAACAAATGAGGATAAGAAGATACCTAACGAAATGTATACAAACAGACAGAAATTTTCGTTTAACAAAACATTGAACGATCTCGATATTAACACAGTAAGACGTTTCGACTAAAGTATTATACAAACGATAAATCACTCGGATATGTTGTGTTTACTTATAATTAGGTAAAGAAAACACATACCGGTTAGTGAAATCATAATTTTTGACTTAGAATTTTTGAAATACTAAGAAATTAATCACCTGTGTCGAGTACAAAGTGCTTTATTACAAAGAAAATATCTTACAGATATAAGCAACTTATAGTTTAATTTCAAACAGACGGTAGATTGTTAAATTTGCTTATTTGAATTAACAAACGGAACATGTTAGTGTCACTTGACTATATTATAAGTTGTAGCTGAAATTGATAAATTTTGGTAGTTTGAACTTTGATTACATTATATAACTAAAGTTGGGAGATAGTCCTGGGAGATAGACGAACTGAACATAGGTACAAGGATATAAAGCTATAACGGTACACACTAGCATACGAGATCAGAACTGATGCTACCGTATTTCTAATAATAATCAAATAAAGGAATGGAGAAATATGCATCGTACACTAGAACATTAATAACAATCAGACAAATCACAAACAGGCCAGGATTTCATTTTATTTGAAAAAATTCCTGGCCGAACAGGGACCCGAACCCCGGACCTCTCGCTTGCATTGCGAGCGCTCTACTGAGCTACTCGGCCTCTCAGATAAACCGAGAGTTTATTACATTAATATCAATAGGTATCAAAATATGTTATTTAAATGCACACATCCCAACAGATGTGAGGAATCATTTGAGAATCAACTAACCTTAGTTAGAAGCGATGAAATGAAAATCAAATTTTATTTTAATTGCTGTATGTGTCATTCTAAGCGTTTCGAAACCACATGTTTCCTAGAAGTTACCATACGACTTTTTAGCTATAGCTATTTGATTCAAAAACATTGACTAATGATCAGTTAATGATATAACTAGAAACTAGAATGTACGAGTATTGGTCATATTTTCTTGATAAATTTCGTCTTCAAAAAGCTCTTGTCACTATATATTCGCATGAAACTATACGTAGGCAAAAATGAAACGAACGTATCAAGTAGATCTAAAGTGAGAAATGTTGTTTTATTTAAGGCAAGGCTAAATAAACTGATCAGGGTGATTTTCTAGAGGTTTTACCCATTTGGCTTGAAACTTGACAGGCATATATAAACAAGTGGGGAAAGAAAAATTTTTGGGGTGAAAAGCGCAATATTTTGCTGCATTGCCATGGTAACGGCGGTCAACTTGGATTTTTATTGATCATCTTGCGCGCTTATTTTCTCAAAAACGGTAAAACGCATAAAAACCAAACTTGCTTCAATATATTCATATTACTTGCCTCTAAAATTTGTCAGAAGGATTTGTCAATATGTTTGTTCATTCATGCGTAACGGTATGAGCGTTGCGGGAAATTTAATGGGAAAACGAGTCGTTACCATGGTTACGATTAATTTATTCAAATTCTGTTCTGACAAATTTTAGATATACGTGTAAAAAACAATCACACCAATCAATCTTCGTATTAATCGGATTTACCGTTATGGAGAAAACGTGCGCGCACCATGATTGTTACATGGCTGAAATAAGAATTCCAAGAAAATTACGTACGGTTACGGTACCTAAAAATAAAAACGTACGTGTCGCCCGATTTTGCCTACGTTTTTGCACGCATTCAGCACGTACGACGGGTTGTGACCATCGATTAGTCGCAACCCGTCGTGTGGTTTTTTGTTCGTACGTTTTTTGGAGACGCCACGATCTATACGTTTTTTCTAAAAACACGATAAACGCAGGGAGAGCGTACATTGATCCCACGTTGTAAGTACGTTGTGCGCACGACAAGCCTGGCCGTGAGTGGTTGCGTGCATCCTATATTGCGCACGTTGCGTACTTACATCGTGTGTACAACGTACGAACTCATTGCGACTACAATGTTTTCATAAAGAAAATACATGCACGTTGTTCGTGCGTGCTAGGTACGTCAGGAAAAGGTATATTTCAGGTCCCATCAAAAACTTCACCCGTGACCCGACCCTAACTCAATAACTATGACCCGACCCTAACTCGTACGTCGTTTGCAGAGCAAGTGACTGTGGGAAAAAATTAAAAAACAAAACAAAACCCGGCACGTTGTGTGTACGTTTTGCGTACGTTGTGCACACGTTGTCAGTACCGAGCAAGTGCGGACCGTACTGATGTTAATCGGTGGCCCGATCGTAGCCAGCACGCAGAGAAAGTTCCTTATGCACTAAAACTGCTACCTCGTGTCTGAGCTGAGTGCTCTAAAATTCGTACGGTGACGGTACCGACAACGTACGAGTCATACAAGTTTGCCTACTTTTTTACACGCAACGTGCACCAGATGAAGATTTTTCTCCTCCCTTCCATCACGTACGACGGGTTGTGATCACTTCTTTAATGATAAAATATATGTAGGAAAAACAACAACATATATTGTACATGCTTGAAAAAAGGAAAATCAGCAACACTTGACAAGATCATCATAGGTGGTAACAGCAGCGTTTTAATGCTTGTCAAAACATGAAGAGGATGAGCTTGTCATATACGCACCATTGAAGATAGCTAATAAATACAGCAGTAGCATCATTATTGAAATTGGCTTATACGGCTTAACCAAAACATGAAAACTCACTATAATTATATTGTCAACTTTTCAAAGCACTAAATTAGTTTTTATTTTGTTCAACGTGCCTTAAAGAACATAAAATATTTCTCCTCAGTGTTGAACACATCTCCGTGATATAATTTCTAAGACGGTGCCAGCACCTATGGGGCGGTGATAATCATCCCAAACGGTGTCGTCTTTTCACTTTCACACTTCGTCATTCTTTATTGAATGACTTCATCTATTATACCCATCATGCCCGCCATCATGCTGCAGTCTGTGGCACTAGTACTTGTTAGACCACACATATCTACACTTTTTAAGAGATATAAATTCAGAGTTAAAGTGTGGATTTTAGCGAGTTGACACTCGGGAGGATCCGCTCATTTCCCTCGCTAAACGCCATCACTTGAGCGTATTTTGCTGCTTAAGTGATGATATAGAGGAGCAGTAACACCCTTTGAATCGGCAATTTGCAACGGAATAATGGGAAGAGGAGAGATAATGAAATTCTAACTCGTCAACGTGGCGCTTAGCTGTAAAATTGCCAAGGTGTATACTGATCATTCTCACAGCGGAAATGTTTTCTGTATAATCACATTTAATTATCTGACATGCAGCGTTATAAAAATAAAAGAGCTTCAAAACTAAACAATTAAAGTAATTTAAATAGTTTTAACAGTTGTAACAGTTTCTAAAACATAACATATAATATAAATGAAATGAAATGAAATAAATGAATACTTTATTTCAGCAAAATGTATAGAGAATCACCCAGTAACATCTTTTAGAGCAACATTAGGAGGATCATGCATACAAACGATATTAAAGCCAAAAGGAAACAAAACGAACGAAATTTGGAATTGATAGATCAAAATATGAAATGCTTTTGATCTCAGCATTATCAATAGCTTTCAATAAAGCATTTTTTCTTTTCTGTATGTCTTATCTTTGTTTTGCTCTCTTAGATATTCTGTTCTTCTTGATTTGATGATAAGGATCCGTTCATTTCTCTCACTAAACGCTATAACTTGAGCGTATTTTGCTGCTTAATTGATGATATTGAGGAGTAGTGACAATCTTTAAATTGGCAATTTGCAAAGGAGTAATGAGAAGATGAGAGTTAGTAGAATTCAGCTGTGGAATTCTCTCAATTGATTGCAAATGAAACATATCCTCCAATTACGTTTCATTCGCTAACGTACAAGTTCAGTGGCGTATCTGCCGGGGGGGGGGGGGGGAGGAAAAAAGAGGGAAAAGAGAAAGAAAAGAAAAGAGAAAAGAAAGAGGAGGACGTAGTCACAGATCATAAAAGTAACTAGTCAGAATCTGATGAGGAAACCATAAAAGTGGCATAATTTTTCATATGTATCGAGTGTTGATAATTAGCTTGTCATCAAGCGCAATCTTATGCTCACTTAGGGTTTTTTCCTCTTTGACATCTTACCTTCTTACCGGATATACTTGTAGTTACAAAATGGTGAGCATTGTAGCCGCTTACCCTAACTTTCAGTTACTGACGCAAGTTTCATTCCAAAAGTCCTCTTTGTTTTATTATATAGTAGGCCTATATTAACACGACAAAATAAAAACACCGCGAGAATGAGAGATTTTATAAAAATTTTAGCTGAAATTCTCAAAATTTACCCATTTTTTTCGCGCAATACGCGTGCATTGCAAAATTCATAGGCCCAATTTTGTTTGAATGTTACTTGCTCCTTCCATTAACCGAAGATGGCAGCTACGCCAAATTTTGTTTGAATGTTACTTGCTCCTTCCATTGACCGAAGATGGCAGCTACGCCACTGATTTTTAGCCAAAACTTTTTTCGCGCGCTACGCGCGCACTGAACATCATATAATTTCGTTTGAATCATGTCGCTTGCTCATCCCCTTAATCATATACGGTATGGCAGCTACCATGCTAGTTTTTAGTTGAAAAAATCATCACATTATTTTCCAAGTTATAAAAGAGAACTTCAACAATTAACA